>PVIY010005631.1:0-93043 GCA_004026745.1 Myrmecophaga tridactyla | reverse complement strand
CCCCCCCCCCACCAGCCCTGGGCCTGTCAGTAACAAACTATCTTTTCTCATGCATTATGGCCCCAGTTTCCCATTGTGTTATACTTGAGGGCCATCCAAACCCAAATTTAAAATCCATTTAATATATTCAAAACCAGGACTGTGCCGGTTTGAATCTGTTGTGTATCCTGGAAGAGCCAAGTTCTTTAATTCTCATTCGATATTGCTGGGTGGGAGCTTCTTGATTGTTCCCATGGAGATGTGACCCACCCAATTGTGGGTGGTAACTTTTGATTAGATGGTTTCTACGTAGATGCGTCTCTACCCATTCAAGGTGGGGTTGCTTACTGGAGCCATTTAAGAGAGAACCATTTTGGAAAGAGTTTGAGAGCCCACACAGCCACAGACTTTTGGAGATGAAGAAGGAAAATGCCCCCAGGTGAGCTTCATGAAACAAGAAGCCTGCAGAGAAAGCTAGCAGAGTCACCATGTACCTTTCCAATTGAGAGTGAGACACTGAATGTCATCAGCCTTCTTGAACAAAGGTATCTTTCCCTGAATGTTTTTTATTGGACATTTTCCAATATCCAATCACATGTCTCGTCTTAACTGGGACATTTCCATGACCTTAGAACTATAAACTTGCAACCTAATAAATTCCCCTTTTAAAAGCCATTCTGTTTCTGGTATGTCGCATTCCAGCAGCTAGCAAACTAGAAAAATGACCATTAACAATAGTCCCTGGAAACAGGATATGAGTGTTTAGCAGAGGAGACAATTTGAGTTGAAATTTGAATTAAAATGATTACTGGGAATTTGTAGATGATTAAGAAATCATCATACCAATTTGAAATCATGTTTTAAAATCTGGGATTAATAAGATAGTTGATCAGCTAAGGCTTTAGGTTTAGTGCATTTTCATTTATAACTGGCTTTTTGGCATGGTGTATTTTGATATCCTTTTGGATGACATGACAAATGTGGTCTAGGTAGCATTTACTGGGTTGGTGCTGGTTGAGCAACCATACCTGAAGAAAAAGCTTATGTCTGAGAACCAACTGGTCATGAATTGCCTGGTTAGTCCCACTCTTAAATTTCTTCACCTTGGATAAAGTACTTAATTTTGCTGAAACTTAATTTCTTCATCTTTCAGTGGGAATCATCTTCCTACCTTCGGTGAAAAGATGGAGTGAAAGCTAATTCATTGGAATATGCCTGAGGCTGTGCCTGGGAAGTTTCTCCCATGGTGGCTGTTTTAGGAGCTTGAGTAGAAGTCCCCATTAACCTGACAAAAGACTGCTGCTACCTGTCTTTTTCAATATGATTATTAAAATCCTTTTCATAAAGCAGCACAGATTCAGAAAAATCAAAGCCAGAAAAATTAAGCTCTGGATAAGAGGATTAAAAGTCTCAATGATCTTCAAATGTTGGACTTGTAAGTGGAAATAGCAGAGGATGATGTTTAAAAGGTAGATATGTAAAGTCTTTGAGGGTGGGTGGTGGGATGTATTAAATGAAGAATGGGAGAAATATTTCCTAACAAAAATCCAAAAAAGAAAAAATTATGAAAAATTGTATACATTTTAAATGACTTCTCTTTTGTGATGAGCCTGAGGGTGTGATTGGCTACTTAAAAAATTTAAATTTGGGCTGTGCTAATAATTGAGCTGTCAGCACAAAGGAGAGATTATTTCCCCTGTTCTGTGTGCTGATTAGGCAATATTTGGAATTTTTTTCTTTTAAGTCCTAGAGTGCAATGAATGTTGTAGAACTAGAAAAGTGAAAGTTGTAAAATAATGTTGGAGGGACTATAAAAGGCAGACAACACAGTTATCTTTAAGTATCTGAAATATCCTCATATGGAAGAGGATGTAGACTCACTCCTTTCTCTTCGGGAGTTTGAACCCTGTCCAGTGAGTGGAAGTTCAAAGGGGAATGTTGGTCTCAAGAGGAGATAAGGGGGAGAGTGGGAAGAAATCAACATTTCATTTATTGAGCTTATACTTTGTGGAAGACACTGTACTTTCCTTTCTATTCATATATATCTTACTTTCTAACATTGAATATTCTCCAAATATATTATTTTTGGTCTTCTAGTAAAATCCCATAAAATACTTGACCAGGAATCCCATGGAAGGTTAAATTTGATATCCTGCAAAACTTCTTCCGATACTGAGTTTGTGATTTTATTAAATAATAATAGCACTTCAGGGAATTAATCTATGGCAAGAGCTGTGTTATCTCTTATCTCTTGAAGCTCCTTATTCCAGTGTGTCCATAAGAATAGAAGACAAGGTGGAATGAAACACATTCTCTTTTGCTAGCTGCTTAAAACTCTGCTCCCTATTATATCTTATGTAAATAAACTTTCATCTGCTTCTCTTTTGGAAAACGATCACATGTTTAGCAATTTGTTTTTCACAGGAGCGCATATCAAATTTAATGTCATTTCATGACTCAAGTGACCACAGTTAGCTGTCTGAAGCTGGGCATAAGCATGAAATGTTATTTAGCATTGGAGCATCATTGGCTAATTTGAGCCACCTTAATCTGTGGTCTAAAATATCTAGACATTGAAGTATTCTTGATTTTGTTGCCTGCGTTATCTCTATGGTTCATAGAAAAAACAGTTATAAAACTCAATAGACTATGGTATTTTGCCTCCTAAGGAAGTGGCATGATTTCTTTCTTAAGAGGTTGGAAAACCTTCTGTTAAGCAAAATATCTTGAGCATCAGAAGCCTCTGGCATGGTGAAGATGAAGCTCTGAGAACATGAAACTAGAAGAAGAACATGAAAAAAGAGAGTTAAAATGCTTTCATGCAAGCTAATACTTTTTTTTTCTTGCAAGCAACAGGGAGGAGAGCAGAAGACTTCTGAGAAAAGAAGACAGGGCCCAAGAACCTGGAGAAAGATGGGGTGCCGGTGGGAAGAGTTGCATGGAAGAAATGCTGGACCATGAAGATTTTCTGGTGCCAGGGGTGGCCAAGGAAATTTTAGAAACAGATATGTCTAATGTACCTAATTCTTTGTCTGAATATTGCTGCCATGTGATAGCTATTTGTTACACAGTAGTGCCTTGTGCAGTTTTAGGAAATAGAGATAGGAGGCTGTATTTATGTATGAGTTGGCACGAGCAATGAGAAGAAAAATGGTCTTGGTAGGGTTGATGCAAATTCAATGGGAATACTTAATTAAAAAAACAGATGACCATGAGAAGGTACATTTCCGATGTGTGCAAAAATCTTGGAGGGAATATTGGACTTCTTATTAAAGATGACAATAATGATTTGAAGTCAATTTCATGCAAATCTCAAAGGACAGGATGACCTCAGCTGACATCTAGATTGAATACATAATTGCTTCAATTCTCTTTTCACTGTGCTTCGGTAGAAACATGTGGGAAGTCAAGCCTGTGGAACAATTACAAAGGTTCCTGTTACCCACATGGTTCAGGATTCTTATTTTTTGCACTAAAAAGCCCTAATCTGCTATTTCCTATCTAAAATGGAAAAGGTAATGTGCTGATTGGACGCATTTTCCCATTCAAATTAACTCCTTGGATTTGACCCTTATACCCAATGAAATAGTTTAGAATTAATTTTGTAAATTGAAAAGATTTTAATTTTGAATATGGCTTCAGTACTAAAAATAAAACTAGAGTGATTCAAAACTCACTGTTACACAAAAGCCAAAGCAAAATCCATGCCATTGCCCCAAAGGTTTCCTTGAGGTTTCTCATTGGTAGTTAGAGGCACATGTTTCTAAACAAGGTAAAAATCTTATAGAAATTGGCTTCAGAACTTCTCATGGGCCAGGCCCTCTGATGCCTCCTTTGCTTAATCTTACAGCTGGCAAGCTGCAACTTTACCAGCTAGACCAATATATAGGTAAACTTGCTTCCTGTATTTTCTTTATTGATCTAATACAACAGAAGAAAAATACATTTCCAAATTAAAGGAAGGATGGAATTGACACCCTAACAGCCTTAGAATAGTTTCTGCTTTACTAGATTCTGAACTATTTCTCCCTCAAGTTATTTGAATGTGAGCTGAGGTGTGAACAAGGCAGGAGTGAGAATCAATAATTAAGCCTGTTCTCTTTATATCCACTATGTCGGGAAATCCATTTCTTTTTCACAGCCTGATTATTATTTAGCATTTACCAATACCCTCAAGCCAGGTCTCCACAGCAGTAGAGTAAAACTGCAGGAAAATGTAAAATAAAACAAAAACACAGATGAGAACAACCCACTTAACCTGTCTTCATGAGGGTATTTTATTGCCTTGCACTGGTTGAGTCCTGGGGTAAGAGGCTGTCACAGTGCAAGAGGGGGGGCATTTTTGTTCTCTGCTTGCTTGGATGTGAAATGTCATTCTCCAATCCATGCAGCCACCCCCATGTCTGAATGCTGAAAAAAATTGGAACAAGGAGCTCTTCCAATTTCTTCAGTTCACCCTGTTCACCAAAAATTTTCCAAGGAACAGTGAATATTTCTACCCTGGGATGACTAGAAACCAGGTGAAAGTAAATTAAAAAAAAAAAATTCAGATTAGCTCAGGGCTCTGAACTTTGAGAAATATTTGATGAAACCTTGCTGGCAGATTTTTCCAAGAATCAGTTCTGGATGTTGTAGCAATGTACCCTAAACTCCAAAATGAAAATCATGATTTGTGAAAGGGTGATGCTTGTTTATTCTGTTCTGGCTGAGAAATGAGATATACTGGGAGCTCAAATCTGAGTGTACTGGTCTCAAGCTGATTGCCCTACTGCCGTACAGGGGAATTGGTCACAGCTGGGGACAAGCCCTGCTTACAACATTTCTTTTCTCATCATTTCTCCCTAGAACACTTCAAATCATCAGAAGCACAGTGCCTCTCCCAGTGAGTCCCTGGGCCCTGATCTTGGCTGGTTCCAAGCATGGGTTTCAATTTGATGGTAGTAGGGACAGATATTTTGCTCAAAGAAAAAGTGGGGCAATGTTTAATGTAGTTCAGCCATCAGTTGAGGACGTGATCTTTTGAGACTAAGGTCTTAGAGAATCAAGTTTGCATGACTTTTCATACCTGATGTTCAAATCTCTTAAAGCATCCTCACTCTGTGATTTTGCTTTTTTGTCCCTCATTTAGATTTCATCTATCTGAAATTTGGCTTCCATTAAAACCAGCCTATTAAAAATAACACAGACATCCCGAGCTTTACTGTGGCCATCTCTCCTAGCTCTTTAGTAATTTTTTTCTAGCTCTCTGAACCTCTCCAGCCATTTCTCATTTTATAGCTTTAACTCCTTTTCCTACTAAAACCCATACAATTGAAGTGTTGGGTATAGTCCTCTTTTTTTTTCCTCTCTCTGCCCATTTTCCTAATTGTATCATCTATTTCCATTTTTTTTTTACTTTAGCCTCTATATTTATTGTTCCACCTCTTCTTACTTCAATCCGAGCTTCAAATGGCATTTCCATCTGACCACAATTCAGTCTGTCCCAACTAAACTTCTCATCTTTTTTCCAGCATCTATTCCAATGTGTCTTCATTGTTCAGCCTCAATATCCTGGAAGTATTTTAGACTCTTCCTCCTCTCATCTGGCAATAGCTAGGCAGGCATAAAAATTGGCAGTGATTTTCACACTTTCCACTGTCCACTCCCAATGGCCCTTTCCTAATTCACGGGTTAGTCAATCTTACCTGAATATTTCAATCACCTCCCATTTGGCCTCTTTACCTTTAGTGCTCTAGTCTGTGTTCTTTCAATTGGTCCTTTACACTGTCACAAGATTCATTCAGAAAATTATGTTCTGAGCATGCTGTTTGCCTCTTCCAAGCCTTTAATGTCCTCCAACTATATTCATGATAAAGGACAAACCTCTCATCCTGTCTGCCATGGCCTTTGGTATTCATATCAGCTTCACTGATGACGTACATCCCTTTTTTCCCTTTGGCTATGCCCAATTATTTGTTCCTCCCCCAACTCACTCTGCTCTTCACACCTCCATGCTGTAGCTTCCAGTTTCTTCTGTGAGATTCATCTGCTTTTGTCTCTAACTATTGTTCAACTCAATTGCTACTTTCCCCACCAAGGCCCTAGATCTTCCCAGTTAGAAATAATCTCCTCCTCTGATAAAAAATTATAGAATTATTTTATTTCTTCCATTCCAGGGTATTCCAAAGCCTGCTTTAATTTTTTTTTTTATCACATCACATTTCAGGGTTTACAAAGTTTGCATCTGCCATTTAATGGACTATCTTTCTGGCTCTTGGAATCATTTTGAGGATCTGAAATCTTGGATTATTTACAATAGTATTCTCCAAAGTTTCTAACATACTACCCAGTGCAGAATCATTGCTGGTTAGTGGAAGTCTTTAGTCTTCACTCTTGTTTACCTGATCCTGTATTTCTGTTGGTTAGCTCAACACATGACTTATGCCTCTTCCAATCAATTCTTTCCCCTGTTGCTAGAAATATGAGAGATGTACAAGACATTTTGTGTATGATGAGGTTTAAACTTCTCATAGCATCAGGATTAAAAACAAAACATTGACAATTATTACAAATACTGGAGACATTTTTTTAATAAGATAGCTATAAAAGTAATATTAGTTAATCATTTAAATTATTAACTAAAATCATGCAGTCCGATAATTATGATTCATAAGAGTTGTACATGTTAAATTAACTTTTTAATAAATTTACTTGATTTGATTTTCTTGATTACACTGCTAAAATATTCAGATGTATTTAATTGCCATATAGTTTTTTCAGTTCCCACATGATTGTCTATTCAGAATTTAAAAGGAAATAGTCAAAGTTCTCTTAGTATGATCTTCAGTTGGTGGTGGTCTTAGCAGAGGTATCAGGTTGCAAAAATTAAAGTGACATTGTAATGCCATTTTTTTCAAAATTAACATACTGTAAAATTAATTTCTTTTGTGAACTGTCATATGGATTTTAACACATTGTATAGATTTGTCTAGCCATCACCAAATCAGGTCGTAAAACATATCCATCGACCGAAAAAAATTTCCTGGTGCTGCCCTTTTATGGACAAATCCTTCTCCCCAAATCCCTGGCAATCACTGATCTATGTTCAGTCCCTCTAGGCTTGCCTTTTCTAAAATGTCATGTGAAAGGAATCATGCAATATGCAACCTTTGGAAACTAGTTTCTTCCATTCAAACATCCTGCCATTAGGTGCGTCAACAGTGCTTTCCTTTTTATTTCTAAGTAGTATTCCATTACATGGACATGCCTCAGTTGGTTTATTCACCATCAAAGGACATTTGGGTTGTTTCCAGTTTCTGACAATTATGAATAAGCTATATATATATTCTCATACTGGCTTTTATGTGACCATAAGTTTTAATTTTTCTAGGTTAAATACTCAAGAGTGCAGTTGCTGGGCCATAAGATAATTGTATGTTTGACTTTATAAGAAACTCCCAAGCTGTTTTCCAGAATAGCTGTCCCATTTTGCATTCCCTTCAGCAAAGTATGAGAGTTCTAATTGCTCCGCATCCTCACCAGCATTTGCTACTGTGTTTTAAGAAATTATCTTTTCTAATAAACGTATTAATATTTCACGGTGGTTTTAATTTACATTTCCCTAATGTCTAATCATATTGAGCATCTATTCAGGTGCTTATTTGCCATCCATAAATCTCCTATGGTGCTGTGTATGTTCAAACACATTGCCCACTTTTTTTTTTACTGGATTATTTGTTTCCTTATTATTGGATTTTCAGAGTTCTTTATATATTTGTGAAAAGATACATTTTTGGATACTTGTTTTGCAAATATTGTCTTTTCACTTTCTTAACAGTGTCTTTTGCAGAGCAAAATGATTTTAATTTTAATTTTTCCTAAGTCCAATCTATCATTTTTTTCTTTTATCTATTTTTCTCTTGGTATCATATTTAAGAATTCTTTGCTTAACACAAAATACATGAAGGTTCTCTCCCTATGCTTTCTTCTAAAAGTTTAATTGTTCTTTATTTTACATGTAAATGTATGATCCATTTTAAATTAATTTTATATGAGATATGCGATATAGACCTGATTCCTTTTTGTTTTGTTTGCACATTGTTCAATTGTTTGAACACCATTTGTTGAAAAGACTATCCTTTCCCACAGAGTAGTCTATCTAGCTTTATAAAAAATTAATTTATCATATTATGTGCATCTATTTGTGGGCTCTCAATTCTGTTCAATTGATCTATGCCTACCCTTTCACCAGTACCACACTGTCTTAATTCTGTAACTTTATAGTAAGTCTGAATATCAGGTACTGGCTTGTCTTCTAACTCTTTTCTTTAAAAATTGTTTTTTGACTTTTTTAGTTTATGTGTCTTTCCATGTGAACTTGAGTTTGCTTGTCTATATCCACAAAAAAAATCCTCCTGGGATTTTTATTAGAATTGTATTAAATGTATGGATCCATTTTGGAAGCTTAGGTATCTTTGCTATGTTGAATTCTTTAATTCATGGACTATATTCATGCTTTCTATTGACTTTATCCCTTTGTTTATATTTTTCCAGTGGGGTTTCTCAATGGATAACAATATAAATACTTAACTTTTCACACTCTACGTAGCATTAATATTTTACTACTTTAAATGGAATGTAGAAAGCTTGCCAACCTATAGGTCTTTTATGCTCTCGCTTTTATGTTGTAGTTGTCCGCCTAAACTGAAAATCCCACCACAATTGTTATAGTTTTTGTTAACTGTCATAAAAGTTTTATAGAATTTGAGAAGAAAATTATTCTATTTTTTATTTCATCGATTATTAATTTTACAAATATAAATATATATTTAAACTTTCTATTGCTTTCTCCCTTCATTCCTGAAATGCCATGTTTCACTTTGGTAACATTTTCCTTTCACTTGAACTTTGTTTAATACTTTTCAGAGCGTGTCTGTTGGTGATGAAGCCTCTTGGTTTCCCTTCATCTGAGAATGTTTTTATTTTGCCTTTAATTCTAAATATAGCTATAGAATCACTGAATATAGAATTCTACATTGACAACCTTTTTCTTTCAGCACTTTATAAAAGTTCCACTATTTTCTGGCTGTCATGGTTCCTTATTAAAAATCTACAGTAATTTGATTTTATTGCAGTCAGTTCAAGTTGTTCCTTGTGTAATATATTGTTTTCTTCTGGTTCCTTCCACAATTTTGTCTTTGTCTTTTATTTTCAGCACTTTTGATTGTGATAAGTCTAGGCTTGTATTTCTCTGTAGGTAACTGGTTTGGGTTTTGCAGAGCTTCTTTACCTGCCAAATTGTGTCTTTCACAAATTTGAAAGTTTCAGTCGTTAATTCTTCAAACCTTTGCCTGCACGGAATTCTTTCCTCTCCTCTGAGACTGTGATAACCTGAGAGTCACACCTGTTCGTGTTATTCCACAGGACCCTGCAGCTTTGTTCCTGTTTTTAAAATAAATTTTCTAACTCTTAGGTAATTTATTTTGATCTATTATCAGCTTCACAGATACTGGTGTCTGTCTTTTTCATTGTGCTGTTGAGCCTATCCATTTAATTTTTATGTCAATTTTACTGTAATTTTCAATTCTAAAATTTCCACTTGTTTCTTTTTTATAGCTTCTATTTCTCGGCTAAGACTTTCTGTGTTTTCATTTGCTTTAAGAGTATTCATCATTACTTCTTCATGATTCCAACATGTGGCATATCTTGAATTGGCTTCTGTTATTTTCTTTTCACTTGAGGATTTGTCAGATTTTCCTGTCCGGGCTTTCTTTGTTGTATAATTTTGGATAAGATGCTATATATTTAGAAAAATTTTCTTATGAGACTCTGGGTCTTTTAAAGAACTTTTGAAAAAGGTTTTGTTTTTGTTGTTGTTGATTAGCAGTCAATCAAACCAGTTAGGTTCATGCCACAAGTTATGATGTGCCTTCTGTAGTTTATGGTTCGAATATCAGTTCTAATATCAAGATTTCTAAAATAGATACATATATTCTCTGCATACTCTTCAGTCTATAGTTTCTCTTATCAGAGAGAGCAGTTCTCCCTTGGAGATTTAGGTGAAGATTTGGCCACCATAGTTGTTGCAGCTTTGCTAGTGCAGTTGCCTGGGGGCATAGGTGAAAGGGGGGACAAAAACAGGACCAGGAATCATACCCTCTCTGTCCTATAGTGCCCAACCCTTCCCATCTCAGGAATAAAACTTAGTACACATTTATTCTCTGAGATTTATTCTCTCTTTGAAACCAGGTTAGGAACAAAAATGAACCAAGAAACTCAGGGACAAATGGATTGTACTTTGAGTGCTGATTTCTTTCCCCAGTACATGAGCTACCCTTTCATTTATAGAGTCTTAAATTATTTGCTTTATGCATTCTCTGCAGGGGTTTCGGCTGCATTTGGTGGGAGCTGAAGAATGAAGTGTGCTTACTCCATCTTAACTAGAACTGGAACTTTTCTGTAAAGTTGCTTTTGAAATTATCATTGCATGCAGCAACCTACTACTAGCATTTTTTCAGAACCTGATTTTTCAGTACAAACTGGTAAATCATATAACATGCAAAGTAGAAAGAAGTGAATCTTCTGAAGTGGGTAGTGGAGACATTACGGAGGAGACCAGACATTTACGTATCCTCAGTAAGATTTGGTGAGTTGGAAAGAACAGAGAAAAAACATCCTGGATGACATATCAAGAGTACAGACACAAAGAAAGGTTGGGTATATCTCTTTCATACCAGATGGCTTGGTAGTTTTTCCAAGACTCAACCTCCTATTTCCTCTTAGCATGCTACCCACAGGTCTCTGGAAAAATTCTAATTGTCTTCCAAGGTGGAAGTCTGGTAGCTGCTTTCAACACAGGCAGTATGCAATCAACTCTTAAATCATCAGCATGCAAAGAGGCTGAAGAAACAGCTGCAATTTATTCTCACTTAAGTAGCTGAGTGGAATTAACTGACGCCCCAAACCAAGCCTATGGGCTCTTAAATTGGCAGTAGTGAGTCATAACTGACCCTACAGTTGTAAATACTTTTCGAAAAGCCCTACATTACTACTCTCTGCACTAATAGGCAGAAAACATAACAATAAGTAACAAGGTTAGACCAGAGCATCCTAACTTGTTAATTATAATACCTGTCTTACTTATTATAAAATAATAGGTCCTGGAATTTTCCATCCTCTATTTCCTCTGCTTTGGAAGATATCCCACCTCCTTCATACCCAATCATTCTTTTCTCGCATTAAGTCATTAGAAAAAAAAATCCTCTCCCTAGGAAAAGGTGACAACTACTTCACTGGATTGGCAGGTTGGAAATTTATGGTTAGAAAGAAGCTCCATGCAAAGTGTCTCCTTCCTAATCAGTTCACACCATGCTTTCTAAGATAAATTTTTTTTCACAAATAAAAGGTGGAATTCAATGGAATTAGTCACAATTATTGGTATCTATGAGACAATGCAGATTGTAAGCAAGTATGACGTAGGGAGAAAGTTACAATTATGATTAAAAATCATGGACTTACTAATTTCTCAAGGCTCTGGTCTTGTCTCTGCCACATGGGTTATGCCTGGGAAGTTCATAAGTTTCTCATCTTTTGAGCCATCCATGTAAGGGTAGGTTAGTGGTAGAATTCCCGCCCACCATGCAGGAGATCTGGGTTCGATTCCTGGCCCATGTGCTTCCTGAAAAACAAACAAGCAAGCAAACAAAGAAAGAAGAAAGAAGCAAAAAAATTCAACAAATTTTGCTGCAATAACGGGATACTCACGTGGAAAAAGAATGAAATGTGACCCCTGCCATACAGCATACAAAAAAAAAAAAAATGTGGTGAGTACTCTATCATTACCCTCAATTACACATTAAGTCTTTCCACCATTGTATTTGGGTTTTTGATATTTGTTTAAGCCCTCACTAATTTTATTATTTAAGCTGGATGGTGTCCTGTCAGTGTTTGTCCTTTCCACTCCATCTGTGCTTCCTTTCAACTCCATTTTCCCCAAACCCATCTTCCGTTATATCATTATACCTTTATTCAAATCCTTTATTTTATTCTTTTGTGTACAGAGATAATATTATTTTTAAATGTTCACTGTTAAATATGACTTTCATAATGAAAATGCACAAAACAAAATTTAGTCTTCAAGACTTATCAAAAAGAAAATAACCCTGTAATCACTACCAAGTTCAGAATTAGAACCTGTCAGTAATCCAGAAGCCAGACCAAATGCTTCCTCCAATCATGGGTTCTACCCTTTTACCAAGATAAATTTTATCCTGATTTTTGAGAATTAATTCTTTCCATTTCTTTATAAATTTACTACCAAAGCATGTACCCCCCAGCCCTATTTTTTGGTGCTGCCTATTTTTGAATTTACATAAGTAGAATAATGTATATACTGTTTTGTGCCTCCTTCCTTTACCCAAGAATAGTTTGTGGGATTCATATATGTTGTTGTACACAACTATAGTTGTTATTTTCATTGCTATATGGTAGTCCATTGTATAAACATAACACAATTCATCCATTCTACATTTGATGTACATTTGGATTGTATCCATTTTGGAGCTATTACAAATAAAACTGTTGTAAACGTTCCCATAGATGAGTTTTGATAAGGGATCAGTGTAAGTAATAGGATATGACTTTAATGGATGATGTCAAGTTATTGTTGAAATTGATTTAGCTAATTCATGCTCCCACCTGGATTAGATGAGAGTTTCACTTGCTCTACACCATTGTCAATCTTAGGAATATATATATATACATATATATCCAGAGAGAATGAACATATATTCATTCTACCCTTTTTGGGGGATCTTTTGGTAATAACTCATTGCTGTTTTAATGTATTTCATCTAATTTTTAATGAGATTGTACTTGTTTACATTTTTATTGGCCATTTCAATAATCTATTCAGCAAAGTATGAATTCAAGTTTATTTCCCTATCTTGTCATGTGCTGTTTTTTTTTATCAATTTGTGTTATTTCTTGAATTGTGTCTTCCTCGAAGATATGTTGAAGTCCTGATCCCTGGAACCCCAAAATGTGACTTTATTTGGAAACAGTATCATAACCAATGGTATTAGATAAATTATAATGAGTTCAAAATGGGCCCTTAATCCAAATGACTGGTGTGCTCTTAGAAAGGGAGAGGAGACACTGACAGAGAGAGAAACCAGCCATGAAAAAACAGAGGCAAAGACTGGACAACCAAGGGTTACCAGCAAACACCAGAAGCCAGACGAGAGACATGGATACTTTCCATCTCTAAAACACTGTAATTTTCTGAAAATTTTAATTTCCTCTTTTATAAATTATGATCTTTAACCAAAACATTCTTTAAAGTCCATTCCTATTTCTTTTTTTTTTTTCAACTTTTTTTTTTTGGAAATACAGGACATTTACAGGACAACTACGAAAATAATTCAAACCCCACAAAGAGAATTCCAGAATGCCCTTACACCCCTGGAGACCCAGATCTACTAATTTTAAGTTTTTGCCACATTTTCTGGATCATGCTATCCATTCTTTTATTTATCTATCTATCCATCTATTTATCCATCCATTCATCCATCTAATCCATCAATTGATTTTCTGAGCACTTGAATGTAGGCTGTATAAAGCAAACCCTGAAACATTTTTTACTGTCATGTGCATTTTCTAAGAACAAGGATATTCATTTATGTGGCCATCTTATGTACAGTTTTCCAAGTTCAAATAATTTAGCATTGATATAAAACTTACAGTCTATATTCAGATTCAATTTGTTTCATATGCCACAAATGCCTCTTTGGACCTTTTCTCTTCCCTTGTTACATTCCGTCTAGGATGATGTATCAAATTTAATTGTCATTGTCTCACTAGTTGCTCTTTCTTTTGTATTTTTAACTGTGAAATCATGTAAAAGATATGCACTTTCTCATCTCAACCATTTCTAACCGTACCATTTGTGGTGGTTTGAAACTATTTATATCCCAGAAAAGCATGTTCTTACATACTCTATTTCTGTCCCACTGTAAATAGGACCTTTAGATGAGGCTAATTCAGTTAAGGTGTTGCCCACCTTAATCCTATTGGTAGATGGGTCTTAATCCTATCACTAGTCCTTTAAAAACAGGATGAATAGGAGAGGGAGAGATTGAGTGCTACAGTAGGATGAAGTTGAAAGCAACAATACCTGCTGGAAGAGACCAGCAGATACCACCATGTGCTCTGCCATGTGGCAGAGGAGCCAAGGATTACTGGCAGCTGGTCTTCAGGAAGAAAGCATTGTCTCAATGATACCTTGATTGGGAGATTTTTCTCAGTCTCAAAACTGCAAGCTTATAAACTAATAAATTCCCATTGCTAAAAGTAACCCATTTTATTGTATCTGCTTTCAGCAGCCTAGCAAACTAAGACACCATTCAATTGGATATCATATTCATAATATTGTAGTACCTTCACCTTCTTCCTTTACTGAAAAGTCCCATCTCCCCAAACAGAAACCCTATCTCTGTTATACATTAACTCCCCATTCCTCCTACCCCCAGCTCTGATAATGTATACTTTAATTTCTGCCTCTATGAGTTTGCATATTCTCTGATATTTCCTTTGTAGTTACCTCGGAGGTTTGGATTTAATATCCTAACTCTGTAACTGTATAATTTTATTTGATGCCAAATTTAATTTCAATAGTATATATAAACTGTCTTCCTGTACCCATCCGTCCTCCCACTTTAGGTGGTTTTTGTCACAAATGACATGTTTGTACATTATGAGTCCCAAAGCACTGATTTGTCATTACAGTTTATGCATCTGCCTTTTAGATCCTGTAAGAAGTGAAAAGTGGAATTACAAACTGAAAGCACAATCATACTGGCATTTGCATTTACCCATGTTGTTTCTCTCACCAGAGATCTTTATTTCTTAAGGTGGTTTTGATCTATTGTCTGTTTTTCTTTCCTTCCAAACTGCGCAACTCTCTTTTCCATCTCTTGTAGGAATGGTCTAGTGGTGATGGACTCAGTTTTTTAAAAAATCTAGGAGTGTCTTAATGTGTCCCTCATTTTTACCAGACAGCTTTGCCAGATATGGAGTTATTGAGTGGCATATTTTTGCTTTCAGCATTAGATACGTTATGCTACTGTCCTCTTGCCTCCATGGTTTCTGATGAGAATCCTATGAGGCCCGTTTGTACATGACATATTACTTTTCTTCTGTGGGTCTCTGGTCTTCAGCATGCAACAGTCAGTTTATAGCGTGGCACCGTGTGGGACTTTTTGAGTTTATCCTGTTTAGAGTTTGCTGAGCATCTTGGACAGACATATCCACACTTTTTGTTAAATTTGGAAGGTTTCAGACATTATTTCCTTAAATATTCTCTCTGCCCCTGCTTTCATCCTCCTTCTGGGACTCCCACATGCAAATATTGGTATGCTTGATGGTGTCCCACTGTTCCTCAGGCTCTGTTAATTTTCCTTCCTTCTTCCATCTTTCTGCTCTCCAGACAGAATGATTTTAATTGTCTTACCTTCAAGTTCACTGACTTTTTTTTCCACTGCCAGCTCCAACGTGCTTTTGAACCTCTCTAGAAAATTTTAATTTTGTGTTACTCTGGTATTCAGCTCTGTTTCCTTTTCATAATTTCTGTCTCTTAATTGATATTCTTTTTGTGTTCATCTATGTTCATCTGTTGTTTTCCTGATCTCCATTAGTTCTTTATCATGTTTCCCTTTAGCTCTTTGACATATTTAGGACCACATTTTAAGTCTTTGTATGATACGTCCCAGGTCTGGCCCTACTCATTGATGGTCACTAATGCTTTAATATTCTCCCTTAGCTGGGCCATCACTTCCTTTTTCTTTGTGTATTTTGTGGCCTTTTGTTGACACTGGACATTTTGATGTTTTATGGTGTTTTTGCTAAAATGTAGACATCTGTTCCTTAGACTTATACCCACCAAGTGTTATGACTGAATTGTTTTTGATTGCCAGGAGCGAACGCACACACACACAAAATGAAGAAGGCAAACACCTTTCCCGGTCTTTGCAGATTGATCTGTGCCAGTGCTGCTTCTTCAAGGCTTATCATACGATGGACTGTGTGAGAATAGCCTGGAGCCAAAGTGTAGGTGTCTTTCTGATCCTTTCTTTACAGGTGTTTAATCTGGGGCATGGGCACTTAAGAAATACCCTTTATCAAGGTTGCAAATGTTCCCTCGTCCCTAGGAAGCAGTTTACTCACAGCCAGCAATTCCTTGCTCAGGCAGCACTATTTGACTGCTCTCCCACAGCGTTCTATATGAGAATTCTCTAAGCTGCCTCCTCAATTCAGGGCAAGTTCTGGGACAGCAAGTCCCTCAGGCCACCACAAGATAGAGTTTACCAGACATACGTACGGGCTCCCAGAATGAGCGCAGGGGACACTGTGCTCTCTGTGTAACTGGGACCAGGAATCTGCAGTGGGGGCATGAATTGGTTCCATGCAAAGCTTGTGAGGGGTGGAGATGGGGCCAGCCATGGCTCCACGAGATCCCACCACTTTGAATTAGCCTGTTTCTTGATTCAGCACTCAACCTGTTACTACAGTCCTTCATCTGTTTTCTGGAGCTTTGAGAAAGATGTTTCTGCCTGTCCTTGCTGACTCTCAAAAAATCTGTGGGGGAAGGAGTCCTCAAGCATCTCACTCCTCTATCTCGACTGGGGTGGGCCTATTCTTAAATTCTGTTATCTTGTTACTCTTTAAAGAGTTAACATACATTTACCCAGGGAATTCCACATTGGTGCTTCTACAGAGAGGCCCAAAGACTCTCCCCATGGGGCAGAGAGTGTCATGATAAAAAGAAAGTGAGGCACAGAATACATTACCCTAGAAAAAGTATTTCTAAAATGTATATGTATGAAAAAATATTAAGAACATTTATATTCTTGTTGGTTTTACTATGCAACAGCCTTCCTTTTAAGAAATGGGGTGCTATTATGAAGAATGCCAAGACGCTGCATGATTGATCACCTGATGCATGAATAAATGGCATTGGGTTTGTGCATTGATGCTTAGGCAGCGTTTATCAACTAACTATCATATTGATGTATTGGTCTATTTTGTCGTTGCTAGTCTATCTTATATATCTTGTCCTATTTTTTAACATATATTGCAATATTTTATTATATTGCTTATTCTTGTTTTTAACAAAGTATTGTATCTCTGTAACTTGGACTTTTTTCTATTATAGAATAAAAACCCCTATGAATCAACGTTTATCAATCTTTATCGTAATTAAGTAATCTGTGATACCGTTTCTTGCTGCCTACTCTCATTCATTTTTCCATTATATCTTATAATCTCTTTTTGGCATTAAATCAATACATTTTAATTTTAAAGCATTCTTGTGTTCAAAAGTTTGGGAAATGCTGACCTAGTCAAATAATAACTTGTGTGATTATTTGATTAATGTTTCAATCGCTCTCAAAAGCTTAAGTTTCAAAACAGGCTCCTTGTCTATGTCTACATTTGTATGTCCAGCACCTAATCAGTGCCTGGCACATGGTAAGCATTCAAAAAATATTTGTGAATTAATATCCACACAATCAGGAATGAGTAATTTATGTCATTAAATTAGCAAGGGTTCCTATTATGGAACAAAACTCAATAGGTTAAGAAACAAATCCTTCTACTTCCACTGTCATGCTTCTACCATTAGGTCTGAGTTGTACCAATTTCAGCCAGCCATCTATGTGGAAACTCTGTTCTATGTGGAGTTACATATTTCCACTAATTAAATATTTTATCTATTTTCGACCCTGAACTTGATAATAAACATTGCTTTGCTGGCAAGCAATGTTTGAGTTACCTGATTATGTACAAACTGCCTTTAATAGCTTGTGGGATCTAAGCTCACTATTAATGTAGCCTGGTCCTATAGTTTTAAATGCTGTGGTCTCTTTCTAGAGTATTCAAATTTGTATTTAAATGGAACATGTCCTTAAGCATTATAACAGAAAAAATTACTACAAGACTTTTGAGTGCCAGTAAATGAGAATTGGTATTTCTAGAGTTAAACTGCTCAATTTGCCATTTCACTGCTGACTTAATTCTTCTGCCATATTCTATTAATTAAAAGTGAGTCACCAATTTGGCCTTCACCCCGCGAGGGGAATTAGTGTCCATCTTTTGAGGAATGGCATGTCAAAGGATTTGTGAGGACATTTTTAAACCACCACATAGAAATATAAACAAAAATCATATTCTTAGATAAAAGAAGGTATTTCATTGCTAAAATAAGAACAACCTGCTACATGAATTGAACAGTCAGAGAGAAAGAAAGAACTGAAAATGAAGGGGAAAACACTAATGTGATTGTTAAAACATATGCATACAAATATATGGAAGGAATAAAACATAAAATTGAGAAAGTTGCCCAGAATTTATTCTGAGAACCAATAAAGATAAAAATTTGGAAAGCAAAAACTAAGACTACAGAGTATCAATAATGAAGATCCAACATCCAGCCAACAGGAAATGCAACAAGGAGAAACAGAGGGAAGTAATTGTATTATTTCCATGGCTGCTCAATACCATGCAATGGGTTGGTTTACACAATGAGAATTTATCAGTCCATGGTTTTGCACTAGGAGAAATCCAATCAAGCATCATTAACACTATGCCTTCTTTTTTGAGGCCCAGCATTCTGGGACTGACTGTCCAGTGATCTTTTGTCCTAGGCCCCTGCGTCACTTGGCAATGCACATGGCCACCTCTCTTGGCCTCTCTGTTCTCTTCTGGGTTCCGTTGAATTTTAGCCTCTTGCTCCAGTACCTTTCTCTCTCTTTGAGTTTCATTCTGCTTGTAAAAGACTCATCACAGATTAAACCCGTTTTGGGCCAAACCTTAACTGAAGTAACTTCATCAAAATGTCCTAGTTACAATAGGTTCACACCCAGAGGAATGGATTCAGTTTAAGAACATGTTTTCTTTGGTACATTTAGCTACAAGTCATCACGGTATATATCAATGAAGAGGAGAGAAGAAGCAGAACAGACGGAAGTAGAGGGAAAGGAGGGAGAGAGTAGGAAATAGAAAAGATAGAAGGAGTGAAGAATAAGAAGAGACAATGGAAGAAAAGGAAGAAGTTCCCCTGATGCAGAAAAGAAGAGAAAGAGCAGAATGGGTGGGGCAAATAAGAAACAAACCGTACAATCGTATATTTAAGCCCAAATATATGATCAAAAACATCAAAAATAAAAGACTAAATGCTCCATTGAAAGACAGTGGTTGCCAGACTGTATTAAACAATCATAGCAACAACTATTTGCTGTTACGGGACATTTAAATAAAAGGGCACAGAAAGATTGAGAGTAAAAAGATGGCACAAACAGCAACCAAAAAAAAAAAGATGGTGCAACTATATTAACAAGACAGGATATTTTAAAGCAAAAAAGCATTTGTAGAGATGAGTATGAATTGTTTAAAATCATAAAGTAGAGTGGCAGACTGTTCCTTTTAAAAAAATGAAACACAAGTTCTTTTATTTGGAAATAAATAAAGAGCTGCAGACTGTTCTTTTTTATGAAACACAAGTCCTTTTATTTGAGAAAGAAAATAAGAGATGCCCATATGCAGTCTGAGAATCTGAATGTCAGATACTCAGATAAAAGAGGTTCATATGTGAAGGCTTGCAATTTTCACTACAATAGCACTGCCTGAAGTCATTTTTATACCTGCTTTTTCAATACTTTGATTAATGCTTTCTGTTTTCAAACTGAGATCTAGAATCCCCCTGAATGCCCAGGATCCTGGAGACCACTTTTACCCCATTACCTCATCAGCCTCTTTCCTAGATGCTTGTCGTTCTATGTTGCATTGAACCTCTCTGATGTTTTGGTCGCCCACTCTGGCACAGAGGAAAGGGCAAAGCAAGTTACATCCTCATATTTTCTTCTCATGGTATTATTTCGCATCTGATTTCTTCCCAAGAGAAAAGTGTACCAGGTTTTAAGGCTACTTTCCCATTAAAATTTTTATTGAAGATAATTGTAGATTCATAGGCAGTTGTAAGAAATAATGAAGAGAGGTCCCTGTGCTCTTTTCTTGGTTTCCCCTAGTGGTAACATCTTATAAAACTACAGTCTGTAATCACCATCGACACTGGTACAATCCACCTATTTTATTCGTATTTGCTCTGTTTTACTTGTACTCATTTATGCATCTGTGTATGTATTGCTATCCAGTTTTATCATGTGTTGGTTCATATATTCAACAGCATAGTCAATATACAAAACTGTTCCAACGTTGAAGGGTACCTCCTGTTGCTCGTTTTTAGGAACAGCTCTCCCTGCCCCCCCCGCCCCAGTTCCTATCCCAAGCCCGTGGCAACTACTAGTCTGTTCTCCAGCTCTAACATTTCGTCATTTCCAAAAGTTATATAAATGGAATCATACTCATGTACCTTTGAGGACTAGGTTTGGTTCACTCGCATCTAAATTGCTGTGTGTTTCTGTAGTTTGCTACTTCTCATTTCTGAATATTATTCCATGTCATGGATAGACCACTATTTGTGTAATCATTTATTCATTGACAGACACCTGGCCAGTTTTCAGTTTTGGGGTGTCATGTGCAAAGTTGCTATGAGCATTTGTGTGCAAGTATTTTGTGTGAACTTAAGTTTTCATTTTTGTGGATAAATGTCCAAGAGGACGATCGCTGGGTCTTGTGGTAATTGCACATTTAGTTTTATAAGAAACTGCTCAACAATTTTCCAGAGTGGTTGTACCATTTTACATTCCCACCAGCAGTGATCCCACTCTTTTTTACATCCTCGCCACCTTCTGGTATTATCGCTTTTTTTTATTTTAGTCATGCTGATCGATGTGTAGTGGCATATCATCATGTTTCTTCTTTATATTTATATTAGTACGTAGAGCATCTTTTCATGCATTTGTTTGCCATCTGTATATCCTCTTTAGTTAAAAGCCTCTTCCTGTCTTTATATCATTTTCTAATTGGATTCTTCTTTATTTATTTCAATGTTGAATTTTGATGGTCTTTTGTATGTTCTTGATACTATTCCTTTTCTGGATCTGTGTTTTGCAAATATTTTCTTTCAGTATGGATCTCACTGTTTTATCCTCTTATCATCTTCACATAGGCTTATGCATCACATATATTTTTAATTTTCATGAAGTCCAGTTTATTAATTTTCCTTTTGTGAACTATGCTTTTGGTGTCAAGAGTAAAAACTCTTTGCATAGTCCTAGATTCTAAAGAATTTTCACCTACCTGTTTTCTAAAAGTTCCACATTTTTACCCTTTACAGTTAAGTCTGTAATACATTTTGAGTTAAATTTTGTATAGCAAGGCTGTCCCTTTTCACTTTAGGCCCCTCTCTGTATGAATTCAATTTTACAATAAAGCAATCTATATCTATTATTTTAAAATAAATAAATTCATATATACATAAATTAAAATACAGTAATAAGAAGGAGATGAACATGCTTTGGTACTTTTGTGGTAGGTTAAATTATGTATCCCATAATCATGTTTGTGGACTTTTCCTGAGGGTGTGAGCCTAATGTATTTGGGATCTCTTGAAGATGTTGCCTTGGTCAGATTGTGGGCCAACTGAAGAAGAGGGGGCTTTAATCTTATTGCTAGGTCCTTTATAAGCAGAAGAAATTCAGACAGAGAGAGAGGAAACCATGCAGAGGGATTGGAAACCAAGAGTCAGGAACCTGAAAGAGAAAGGAGAGGACATCATCCTATGGTGGAGAAGCCAAGGAATGGAAAGATTGCTCACTAGTCAGAAGACTACTGACTTGGGTGGAAGCAAGATTTCCAGCCTCAGAAACCATGGTCCAGTCAATTCCTGTTATTAAGCCAACCCATTGTGTGGTATTTGTCTTAGCAATCAGGAAACTAAGGCAAATTATATGCCTTTGTTCTTATTGTGCCACCTGCCCAGAATGCTCTGCATCTTCTCTTCTACTTCTCTAAAATCTTCACTTTCTTTAAAGCTTAGTTCCAAATCTCACTTTGCCAATTGAGCTTTCCCTGAGCACCCATCCTGATTGAGGACACTCCCTTCTCTGATGTTCTGTAGTACTTACTGTGTGTGCAGATAGTGTGAGATGCAATTGGGTTCTAGGCCTTTTTCAGTTATTTTACTATTTTATGCTCCCTCCCACCACAGGACCTTTTTGTATATGATGTTCCCGCTGCAGTCTTCTCTCCACACCTTCTACCTGCTTACGTCCTCCTTGTCCTCTAGCTCTCAGTTCAAATGTTGCTTTTACAACTTTCATAGAACTGATCATTAGTGTGGATTTATTTATGTGATTTTTTTTTTTGTATGGGCAGGCACCAGGAATCGAACCTGGGTCTCCAGCATGGCAGATGGGAATTCCACCACTTAGCCACTGTCACACTGCCCTTGATTTGTGTGATTTTTAAATTTTGCCTTCCTCACTAAACTATAGGCTCTATGAAGTAGGAGTTTTTGGTGTCTGTCACACTGTATGATTTTTATCTAGCACAATGCCTGGCAAATAATTAATGGTCAGTAAGTATTTCAAAAATGAGTAAACGAATGAATTGTTGATTTGTAAACTTCTAAGGGCAGGGCATGTGATATAAAACTTATGATAGTCATAGCATTTGGTGTGAGAAAGATTTCATAGTTAGTTTTCAAATAAGAAATTTGAAGATTTAATTTTTCTATGCAATAGATTGTTTAGGAGAATAAAAATATTTGTTCAAATGATTTTCACTAGGGTTAGGGGAGCGATTTTATTAGCACATATATATTTCTTTACTCATTTGGTTAAATTAAATAGCCATATTAATTTAAACAATCAGAGTAATTACTTATATTCCTTTTGAATTCAAGGTCATTACCTCATAAACCCTCTGTTTACATCCTTTGTTCCGTAAAACAAAACGCATTAAAAATGTAGGGATAGCCAAACAAAGAGGCTATTTGAGGCCAGATTTATGCCAGAGCACTTTATAAGGACTAAATAAAATTTTACTGGCCTATTTATGAGTTAAAAATATACACTAATTTGTTTGGCCCATTTTCCATTTTACACTCTCCTGGGAGCCCATTGGAACTATGTCTCGTGCTTAACTCCCTATCATAATTCCACAATTTCCATCCACCCAGGCTGGAAGGGAATGAAAGTCACTTTTCTATTTCAGCCCCGTTGGTGCACACTGCATCTCTCCCAGAAGCAGGCAAAAGAAAAGCCCCTTGTGGAGTACTGTCCATTCGTCCATCCTTAGCTAAACCTGGCTGCTTTGGCCTGAAGGGCTAATAAAGTATCATAAACACTGATTAAATAAGGTAGCTCATCTCCATTGTGATTTTCCAGAGGGGGAAATGGAGATAACCCAAGTGGGAATGACATTTGCAGACTCAGGAAGACAATTTGCTGTTGCTGAATTCCTTTCACTTTGCAAATGCCAGCAGAGAGTGCTGGAGAAGTTAGACAAAGTTTGAATAGTATTTAAACAGGTCATGTTTGGGGATTGAGGTGCCTCATTAAAACCTTCCCCTTTTACAGATGTATATCCATATGCTGTATATCCAAATCCATGACAGAGACTCCATGCATCCCCTGGCTTATCATCTAATAGTCCCTGCCAGACAGAACGAAAAAGTTGATTGCACACAGCTTTGCCAGTGACTTTCAAGAAAGAGAAAAAAAAATCCTGAACAAATAAAATGTCAGTCAAAGCTCAAACATATTAAAGAAAGATATGCTGTATTATTCTGTTAGATTAGAGATTAACTGGTTTCTAATTAATTCCTAGGATGTAAAATAAACTAGGATGACTGGTTTCATGATCTCGGAACATTCTTTAATCCAATTGTTTTTTCCACTTATGGGCCTCTCTCCTGTAAAGTTAGTATTGTCAACTTGGATGGTGGCTTTTTGGAAAACCACTGCTTTGGGAATTGAAAGAGGGGATAGAGCTCAGAATTTCTTCTTTCTTTCTTAATGAGCTATGGTCTATAAAGAAGAAGAAAGCAAGTTTGAGCTATTCACAACTTGGCAGTATCTCCACACCCACCCCTGCTCTCAGCTCCCACTTGCTTCACAGGGGTGTCTCAAAGAAATTGGGTTATGCGGCAGTGTGGGCAGGAGGAGGGAAGAAAAGGAGGATTTTTAGAATTTGATAAGACTTTTGCAATGGGTTGGGAAATTTCCATGTCATTGGAATTTACTGGAATTGCTGCAGGTTCTATGCATCCGCATTCCTGTTTTCCTCCTCATGACTTTTCAGCTTGACATCTGGAGGGGGGCAAATTCCTGGTCTTCCACCCATGGACTCCTCAAATCCTGCGGGAAAGACACCCCTTTATTCCTATCTCTTCCTGCAGGTAGAATTTATGAAACTGTATTCTGGAGACCATTGTATAGGCTGCAGGCCAACTCTTGCTTAGTTTGGAACTGTAGAGCTAAATGCTACCTTGTGGGTTATCTAGAACCTCGCTACTGAAGGTGTGGCCCCAAAATGTCAGTGTTAACATCACCAGCAAGCTTGTTAGAAATGTAGAATCCCCATCCAGACCTACCAAATCAGATCATGTCTTTTAAAAAGACCACCAAGTACTTCTTAGGCACATGAACATTTAAGAAGCACTACTCTAGAAAAATGCCTCACTTTTTGGAAAAATATGGACCTGATATGGGAAATTATTAGCTCGGGTCACACAGGACACTTCAGAGGCTACCTACCATTCCACTTTCTCCTGGTACTTTGTTCTTCCTCCATATGATAATGCCTCTCTTGCACTTCAAATTAAGATTCATTTGTTGTTGTGCATTCAAGACTAGAAAAAACAAATGGCCCCCCCATTCACTGTGAAGGTTAAGTTCTTGGGTCCACCTGGTGAGGTTATAATGTCCATTGTTCAAACAAGCACTGGCCTGATTATTACTGTGAGGATATTTCATGGACTTAAATCATCAGTAAGTTAATTGCATCTATGACTGATTGCATCTACAATCAACTAAGGAGATTGTCCCAGCTCTGAGAGAAGCCTTATCCAATCAGCTGAAGGTCTTAAAAGGAGAACTGATGATTTCAGCAGTCAGAAGGAAGAATTTCCATCTCTACAACAGCTCTCCTGGGGAATTCATCAGAAACCTTCGTCAGAATTCATAACTAGTGGCCTCCCCTACGGAATTCAGACGTGCCCATCCCTACAGTTGTGTGAGACAATTCCTATAATAAATCTCATAATATTGATATTATATCATAATATATATTTATATACCCTCCCTAATACATTCATATAAACAGAAATTATGTCTGGATTTCCATTATCTCTAATATAAGTTATAGTAAACATCTTACCCTGTGCCTGCAAATACAGTAGGTGCACAGTTTTCTTTTAACACTGACAGTCATTATTTTCCTTAGTTTTGTGTGTGCAGTAAAAGTAGGAGAAAACAGTGAAAGTTGTTCATGACGGTAATTGTATTTCCCCAAGTAACCTGCAGGCCATGAAATTATAGAGGATAGTATGGTGGGTATGGGTTTATTTTCAACTAAATTTCTGCCAGAGGTTGGGAGATTGGCAGGAGAAACATCTCCTGTGGATTCATAGCCTTTAGCAACTGTAAGAAGATTATCTTTACCTGCATCCCTGCTATTGGTAAAGTCAAGAAAACTTAAGACATTTCAAAACACCACCAGGGCCTTCTGGAGGCACCACTAAGCCATCTGCTATTTGTAGGCTCATTCATTCCAGGTAATTGGGAGACAACTTATCTCCTGGCCAGAGATCTCTCTGTTCTTAATTTTTTTCTTCCTGTTCTCCTTCTCTCTCTTGTTCTTATCCTCCTCCAACATTCAATAAATACTGATTAGCTCTATTAAATTCTATGCCCCCCAGTAAAAAATTCTATGCCCCATGGTAGGTAATGGTAAAATAAGAATGGCAAAATAGAATTGGGCTCAAGCTTTGACAACAGTAATAGCACAATGGGGACTCTGTCAGAATTTGGAGGCTTGCTCTCTTTCCATACTTCTACTCTGGTCATGGAATGCCAGACTCCAGGACCTGGTGTATTTGTCTAGTGGCACAAAGGAATGCTTCTATCATAGAAGATGTCAAAGTTACTTGCTTTAGGGTCAAGATTTATTTTTTATGCCCAAATGATGTATGGCAAGGAGATGATAGGAATTTTGTAAGGAGTATGGGAGGAGGGAACTAGGACAGTCTTATCTGAGGATGTCAATAGGTTCCAGACCTAGGCATTAATTAGCACCTCTCTACTAACTGCATGTAGAGTAGTGATTCACTTCCAAGCTTTGAGCAAAGGTTACATCATGTTATTAAATGAGAGTGTTTAAGTAGCTATGTCTATGTCTAATTAGGACCTGAGAAAAACTTTAGCTTTGAGGAAGAACAACCTCAGAAACAGATCCTTCACCTCTGAAAGGTATATCATAAAGCAAAAATCTTATCCATATTGCAACAAGCGAGAGCAGGGTCAACCAGATAGATCCCAACTAGAGGATTTGGGGAAGTTCTTCCCAGAACTATACAGAAAAGCTAACCAGTGGCAAATAAAGCATTTCCAAGTAGAAGTCCCACTGGGGCTAGTTTAATAAACAGATACATGTTATACTGTAAATATAATTTTAAAACTGATTAGAAAGTTTTCAAGTAGCATTAATATAACTCAGTTTAAGTTTATAGTTTGAGGAAACTATAGCATAGCGTGAGGCACATAATCTTTGAAAGCAAATTTTAATTTCTTTACTCATTAGCTTTCTAACCTTGGACACTTTACTTTTCCAGTCTAAATGCTCAGTTCTCATCTTTAAAATGAGAACAAAGCCCACCCAATTGGATGGTTATACTGATTGAAGGACATAATCATGCGGAAAGCGTCTGGCACATGAGGGTATGCACAATTCATTTTCTTTACCGTCTCCATCCAAAGAGTAAAAAGTATTTCTCCTCACACATATGCATAGTAGATGTCACTGATTTATTTTCAGCAAGTTTAAATTTTTTTAATTTTATTTATTAAATTAATGTGCGTTAAAACGGAATCTTTTTTGAGCCGACTATCCTACAAATTTTAACACATTTACTGATTAGTGTAACCACAATCAGAATGCAGAACAGTTTCATAACCCCCAAAAGACTCTCAATTATTCCTTTGTACATTCCCCACATCCTTAACTCCTCACAACCACACATCTATTCTTTATCACTAGTTTCGTTTAAGAACATCATACAAGTGGAATTATAGACTATATTGAGATGAACTTCTTTCATTCAGCCTAATACCTTTGAGAGTTCGAGTTGTGTGCATCGTTCTTTCTAATTGCTGAATTGTATCTCATGGTATCGATGTATCATAGTTTATCCATTCACCTATGGAAAGACTTTTATATTGTTTCCAGGGTTGGCAATAATGAGTAAAGTTATGTAAACATTCAGTGTGCAGGTTTTGTGTGGATATAGGTTTTCATATCTTTAGGGAACAATCCTAGAAATAGGTTATCTAGGTCATATGGTAAAAATACACTTAATTTTATAAAAAACTGACAACTGTTTTCCAGAGTGTACCATTTTGCATTCTGTGCCTGTTTGAATCTGTGGTGAACCCCAGAAAAGCCAAGTCCTTTAATCCTCATTCAATTTCGCTGGCTGGGAGCTTTTCGATTGTTCCCATGGAGATGTGACTCACCCAATTGTGAGTATTATCTTTTGATTAGAGAAGATGTGGCTTGGACCATTCCAGGTGGGTCTTGATTGGTTTACTGGAATCCATTAGAGAAGGAAACATTTTGGAGCGAGCAACAGAGTCTACCAGCTAGTGATCTTTGGAGATGAAGAAGGAGAATGCCCCCAGGGGAGCTTCACGAAGCAAGAGGCCTCGAAAGGAAGCTAGTAGATGGCACCATGTTTGCCATGTGCCTTTCCAGCTGATAGAGAAACCCTGAACTGCATCAGCCTTTCTTGAGTAAAGGTGACCTCTTGTTAGTGTCTTAATTTGGACATTCTCAGAGCCTTAGAAATGTAAACTTGCAACGTAATAAACTCCCCCTTTTAAAGGCCATTCTGTTTCTGGTATATTGCATTCTGGCAGCTAGCAAACTGGAACACATTTCCAATAGCAGTGTGCTGGAGTTCCATTGCCCTCTATCCTATTAGAACATGGTGCTATCAGTACACTTTCTTTTAGCCATTCTAGTACTTGTGGTGATTTTAATTTTTATTTCCCTGATAGCTAATGATGTTGAGCATCTTTTCATATATCTCCTCTTAAATTTTTTATCTTCCTCTTAAATGAAGGGTGTGTTCAAGATTTTTGACTATTTTTTAAAAATTGGGTTGATTGTTGTCAATGTTGGAATTGTGTTACCTACAGGTCAATTTGAGGAGAATTGACATCTTTACTAGGTTGAGTCTTCCAATCCATAAGCATTCCATGTCTTTTCATTTATTCATGTCTGCTTTGATTTCTTTTATCAGCAATTGTAGTGTTCATCATAGAGATCCAGTAAAAGTTTTGTTAGGTTCATTAGTATTTCATGTTTTTTTTTCCAGCTATTATAAGCAGGTTTAAAAAAACTACATTTCCAATTATTCATTGCCACAATATATAAGTATGATTAATTTTTATGTTGACCTTATGTTGTTCAGTGACTTTGCTAAACTCATTTATAATTTCTAAGACTTTTATGGTAAATTTATTGGAATTTTTGTGTATAGACAATATCCCCACTACTTTTCATGTCCCTGGAGCTCCCCTCTTTATTTCTCTAGCTGGGACCTTGGTCATCTTTCTTTATTGTGCATTTTTCTCTGCTGCACCCTTGTTTGGGTCAGGGTAACGGGAAAGCAGAGAAAGAGGCAAAAGCTAGTGGTTGACTCCTCGTCTTGGAATCCTTCCTCCTCCAATCAGATAAGAAGTTTCTTCTCTCTCAGAGTTTTAGGCACTTGTGTGGTCTTTCGGAAGCAGTTGCTGCTTCCACTGTGGGATTCCTCCATTTCCCATTTCATGTGTATAAGGAGACCCCTTCCTCATTCCTAAAACTGGAAATAGAGGGCTTCCACTGGAGGGCTCTCTTTTTGGACCAGACTGATCACTTCTGAGTTTTATGCTGCCATATGTTAACATTGGGAGAGACTGGAGGAAAAATGTGAGTTTCCTTGACAGTTTGGTGGTACTTGCCCAATCCTCCTGCTACTATTTACTTTTCAGGGTCCTCAAGTTGCTTGTGCATGCATTCTGTGCAGGTTCTGTAGCTGCATTCAGTAGGAAAGACAGTATGAATTAGGCTCACTTCATCGTACCTGGAACCAAAACCAGAGCCTAGAATTTTAAGACTTTTTTTTCTCCCAGTAATAACTATCTGCTAGTATCTTTCTATCCACACTTTCTTTTCCTTGCCCAGTCCCTAAATTCCTCTTCTGATCTTCATACTAGACAGATATCCAGGGCTGCATTACAAGGAATCTGGCTTCGGAACATGGTAAAAGCAAGCAAGTATTGAAATTGAATTTCAGCCCCCTCAGCACCGTGCTTACAGCAATTGAGTTATATGAATCTGGACACAGGGCAAGAGAAAACTTTTACTCAGCTTATCTTCAGATTATTTCAAATTAGTGAGTTAATGAGGCCCTTAAGCCACAGAAATGATCCGGAACAATTTATAACACAGAAAATCAATGGAAGCTTTCCTTGGTTGGCTAGTGGGGTTATTGGTAATTCTGCAGTTTCTGTACTTTAAGATTGACAGTGTATGCATGTGTGTGTGTGTTTTGTGCGTGCACAAGGTGGGGTGTGGGTTGCAATGACGGCAGGCAGGAGAGTCTCAGTCGATGGAGAGAATGAAGTGGAAGGAAGCAGTGACATGCAGCTCTCCAGGATTCCACTGGGTTTTGTCTCTTGTCCTGGAGCAGTCACCTGAACCTTCACTATAGCTTTGACTTTGACCTTGGCTCTCTGAAACACCTCACCTTTCACTGATGAAGATAAACTGGGTTAACCACACAGCAGCTGCTTTGTAGATCCCAGCTGCTTCAGAATGAAGCAGGAAAGTCAGTCCCATCTTTAAGTTGCTGTTGATTTTTGCACTTGGTGTTTCAGCCAGGGACAAAGACAGCACAAACGCCACAGTTCCCTTTACCTAGTACTTCTGTCTACTTCTCAGATTCCCACTAAGGCAAGTGTCTCTGTGAGCTGGTCTGCACCATTGCCCTCTGGTGGCTGCAAAACTACATGCATGAGGAAAAAAAAGAGTTTTCTAGTTTTGTTTTCAAGCTGTTTCTTCTGCTGTTCCTATTTGCTTTAGGATGAACTCATGATAGATTTGTGCATTGTTTTAGGTTCCTGCCCAAGCCATTTCTCTCTTCCTGGGTTGTATGCCCAGAGGTGTCTGAAGTTGGAAAGAAAGAAGGCAGAGGGATTTGGAAAGCAACAGGGTTTCTGATAAGAAATACAGAGAGAGTGATGTTGTGGAGATGCATCTGCTTACAGTGTAACTGTATGAAGTTCCGTTCTCTGCTTGGGTAATTTTAGGCGTTTTGGTCTCAGCGCAGAAAACATATTTGGACTGAGAGATATCTTTTTACCTTCAAGGTTCTGCATTTTTGGGTCATTGATCAAGAATAACTTTTATATCACGATACTGCCTACCCAGCTCCCACCCTCAACGCCTCCTCCTGCTCTTGCTGCAAAAGGTGCTTTGCTGTTTCATGGACTATGTTTTGTTTTCCTTAAACAAACCTGGAGAGTTTTTCTGTTCTCTAAAAAATTTTAGTATTCTAGTTGAAAATGCCAAAATGAACACTCGCTGCTTCAGTAATCCTGATGGGAACATAAGCTCGTAAGGAACAGGAATCTGTGCTGTGTTTTTATTTCACCACTGTTGGCATCTCATCTTTCTTCCCCAAATTATTCACCTTAGGATTTCCTCGTTCATTTCTCTTTTCCAATTTCCCCTTAACGTGAATAATATGCTTATAGGCATGTGTGCTTACATGTGGGTATAGTATATATTCTCTTTGCTACACCTAAATTCCCATGTAAATATTTTAAAATATGATATATTTGCCTTTCAGGGATGACTAGTCCTTGAAGATCTTTAACTATGCCTTGGGGAGACTTGCTAAACCCCAGCCCAGACTTTCCTCAATCAGAGGCAGAGCATGCCTGCCCAACTCTCTCCTCTCCACCACGTGTACTAAGGTAATCTATCAAGTTCAACCTATTTGAGGTTTGTCATAAAAGCTTAACCACTAGTATCTTATTTTAAGTGTCAATACAGAAGCTTCTTCACTGCAAGCAGTCAAAGGGGATTGATGATTGGACAACTGGAGAAATCATGTGAAGATGAAAAGATACTAAATTTTTTGTACAATGGTTAACCAACTTCTGAGCAGTTGAATATCAAAGCGATTTGTCACACAGGAATTTGGAAACATATAAGGATGAGGTTAAACCCATTTCAAAACAATTTTTAAAAAGTGGGAACTGAAATATACATGGAAACATAAATGATCAGTTGAAACTCAAATATAAATTAAAATGGGAGATCATTTTTTTCTGTCAGGCAAATTCATGAAAAGAATATCAGTGTCTGGATATCTGATCATAATCTCATCAAAGGTATTGAGATGATGTTTTTTTAAATCTTGTGAGCATCCAAATTAGATGTCACAGAATACATGTACCCAAACCTCAAAGTTTAGTTCTTTAGTCATAAATGGATTCTTGCTATTCATAGCCAGTCTATATATATGACTGCTAATCTGCCATAAAATTGTCTTAGTGATCTTGGATATATGATTTTTCAAAACCACATATAAGAGGGAAAAATGGCAGAGTTAGAAGCGCCAGGAATTGGTCCCACTACCAGAACAGCTATTAAATAGTCAGGAACTGTTTGAATCAATTATTTTGAAACTTTGGAGTCCAATAAAACACTACATAATTGAAGGAAGAGTGGAAGGAAGTGTTGGTCAATCGTGATAATTGCCAGTGAATTGTTTTCTCCATGTAGCTGTTACCATCACCCATGGACCACTCTTGTGGCAGGCAGCAGTGGGGTCCAACCTCCGGCATAGTTTGCTGGTGTCAGAAAGGGATATAAAAATTCATGTTCCCAAGACCCAGGAGGATGAGGAGGGAGGGAGAAGTCTGATTGCTGATCACTGCTTTTGATTAGCTACTTCTGAGTACTAGGAGCCTTGCTCTGAGGGCCGCCATGGTTCCAACCTGCCCTGGATAAGGCCACAGAGGAGATTTAAAGACAGCACAATTCCTCAGAGCTGTGGCAGACAGTCAGAGGCTGCATTTACCAGACAGGTGCCTGTCAAGAAAGCACAGCTTTGGGAGGCCCCGAGAGAAACTCCTGGCATCCTTCCTGGTCTCTCTCTCATTTCCTCCAGAGCACACCTGGGAGCTGGCTGGTGCTCCCTTTGTAGGCTCCTCATCTTGCTCTGGTTAGGAAAGACTGACCTGGGAAATTCCTCTCTGGTGTGGCCTCATCCTAGAATTTGTCTTCCAGGTAAAAGCAGTTAGACAGAGAGAAAGCAGAGTAAGAAACAATTGAGTTGGGTGGCCTGGGGCAAAAGCTTACCATTAAGTCCTCCAGTTGGAACACCCAGAAAAGAATAGGGAGTTCAGTTTCCTGGGGAGTAAAAGTGGCATTCAAATTCCGATAAACAGGAGAATTTCTAAGGCCACTAGCAAGCACAATCCCAGGGAAAGACACAAGCCCAGAAAAGACATGGAGGACTCTTAAATTAACTTTTGCCTTGGGCTGACTTTCCTGGTAGGAGAGCTGAACTTTGAGGAAAGCACCATCTTATTCAAAGACCATTTTCAAAGTAAATGAAACTGTGTTTTTCCTTAGGTCTGATTGGTTTTGTTAGCTCCTGACATATCACTAGCTGGTTACAAACTAAAGAAACAGACATCTCAGGGAATAAAGCCCAGAATTAACATTTAAACATATTAAATTGCACAATCTGCAACAAAAGATACATGACAAACAAAGAAACAGGAAATGATGGCCCACTCAAAGAAAGTTGAGAAAAATCCAGAAAACATCAGTGAAAAAAACTAGACAGAGGACATACTAGACAAAGGCTTTAAAAAATGAACTTCAATATGTTCAAGGAGATGAACAAAAATACAGAGAAAAAAATAAAGGATCTCAGAATAACGAATGAACAATATGAGAATCTCATTAAGAAATATAAATTTTAAAGAAGAAGCAAACTGAACTGCTGGAGCTGAAGACCACAGTAACTGAAATGAAAAATTCCCGGGAGGGTTTTAACAGCAGATTGGAGCTAGCAGGAGGAAGAATTGGTGAACTCAAAGACACGTGATTGAAATGAATCAGGTTGAGGAGCGGAAAGTAAGAAGAATAATACAAAAAGAAAATAGCCTAAGAGCTTTCTTGATAAAGCACTCAGAAAACTAGGAGTAGAAGGAAACTCCCTCAATGTGATCAAGGGTCAGCACTCATCATAGTAAAAGGTAAAGGACTGAAAACTTTTTCTCTAAGATCAGGAACAAGACAAGATGATCATTGTTTCCACTGTTATTCAACATTGTGTTGGAAGTTCTAGCCAGATAAATTAGGCAAGAAAAAGAATAAAAGGTATTCAAATTGGAAAAAAAGAAGTAAAATGTTCCCCATTTGCAGATGACATGATACTATACGCAGAAAATCTTGAAAATTCAAAATTGTTTCTAAACTGATATTTGAAACTAGCAATGTGTCAGGGTACAAGATCAACACCCCAAAATCATGAATGTTTCATTCATAAGCAGCAAACAATCAAAAGAAGAAATCAAGAAAAAAATCCATTCTCAATAACAATTAAGAGAATCAAATTTCTAGGAGTAGACCTAACCAAAGATGTAAACAACCTGTATACAGAAAAACCACAAAACTTTACTCAGAGAAATCAAAAAAGACCTAAACAAATGGAAGGATATTCTCTGTTCATGGATTGGAAGATTAAAAAATTTTAAGATATTAATTTTATCGAAAATGATTTACAGATTTAATGCAATCCTTATAAAAACCTTAACAACCTTCTTTGGAAAAATGGAAAACACAAACATCAAATTTATATGGAAGGGTAAGAGGCCCCAAATAGTTAAAGCAATTTTGAAAAAAGTGGAAGAGAACTGGAGGACTCTTACGTACCAATCTTGAAACATATTACAAAGCCATGGAAATCAAAGCAGCATGTTACTGACGCAAGGAAAGACATAAAAATGATTGGAATCAAATTGAAAGCTCCAAAACCAATTGTCACATTTATGGGCAACTTATTTTTGACAAGGAGCAAAGACTACTGTATTGGGAAAAATTAGTCTGTTCAAAAAATAATGCTGGGAAAAATTGGATCTCCATTTGCAAAAAAAACAAAGTTGGACCCCTACCTCATACCATATAAAAAAAATCAACTCAAAATTGAGCAAAGAGCCAGAACTATAAAATTCCTAGAAGAAAATGTAGGGAAACATCTTCAGGATATTGTGTTAGGCGAGGTGTTCTTAGATTTTATACCCAAAGCACAAACAACAGCAAAAAAAGGATAAATGGAACTTCATCAAATTTAAAAAACTTTTGAGCCTCAAATGACTTTATCATAAAAGTAAAACAACACCTTGCACAATAGGAGAAAATATTTGGAAATCACATATCCGATAAGGGTTTAATATTCACTATATACATTTAAATCCACAACAAAAAGATTTAAAAAAATTATCTTAAAATTTTAAAAGTGGGCAAAGATTTTAATAGACATCTTTCTAAAGAAGCTATGCACATGGACAAAAAACACATAAAAAGATGCTCATCATCTTTTTAGCCATCAGGGAAATGCAAGTGAAAACCACAAGATACTATTTCAGAAGCATTAGAATGGCTCCTATTAAAGATAAAAAAAAATTACAAGGATTGAAGAGGAAATGGAGACATAAGAACATCCATTCATTGCTGACAGGAAGGGAAATGGTGCAGCCACTGTGGAAGATAATTTGGCAGCTCCTCAGAAAGTTAAGTATAGACTTTCTGTATAACCTGGCAATCTCACTTCTGGAATTGACAGAAGGGACTCAAACAGATGTTTGCACAACAATGTTCAAAGCGGCATTCCAAAAGATGGAAACGACCCAAGTTTCTGTCATTTGATGAATGGATAAACTAAAGTGGTTTATATGCACAATGGGTATAACATTCAGCCCTAAAGGGGATGATGTTCTGGCACATGCAATGACATGGATAAACTTCAGAGACATTGTGTTTAGTGTGATAAGCCAGACACAAAAGTACAAATATATGATTTCACTGATAGGAAATAATTAGAATAAGGAAACACATAAAGTCAGAATCTAGAATAAGGATTACCAGGGTACAGGGTGGGAATAGGGAAATGGGGATAGAGTGCTTAAAATGTACAGAATTTCATTTGTGATAATGGAAAACTTTTGGTAATGGATGGAGCTGATGGTAGCACAGCATGGTGAACATGAGTAATAGTACCAAATTATTTATTTGAATCTGGTTAAAAGGGGATATATATATATATATATATATCCATATCTATATCTATATATCTATATATATATCTCCATATAATTCTATATCTAGAATTAAAAGAAATTAGAAAATCCATGGAAGTGCACAACACAATGAACCCTTAGTTAAATCATAGGATGTAGTTAATGTACAATTATAAAAATATGCTTTCATCAATTGTAACAAAGGTACAACCTCAATGCAAGGTGTTAATAATAGGGTGGTATATGGAAATCTTGCATTTTATGCATGATTTTTCTGTAAGCCACAAATTCACTAATAAAATATAAATAGAGATAGATATAGGAACATTTTCAGCTTTGTAAGGTACAACTTATGCACCACAAATTCATTTGTTTAAATATAATTTCTCATTTTTGTTAACTTCTTATTTTGAAAAATAAAAACGTGTGTTTAATAAACATATCCCAGAAACTACTAAGTGTGACCGTGGAACTTCTAGTCTAGGCAAACAAACTGACACCAGTAAGTGGTAGGTAATAACTTAGGGAGAATTAAAATCACTTACACACACACACACAACACAAATGTAAGAAAAAGTTTCAGTGGACTGGGTCATTTTTTGTAGCGACAAACAGCCTAACCAGTCACACTAACTCTAAGGGTTCTACTCTATTACTACCCTTCACAATATGTTGCCTGAACCCCAGAACTACATTAGGTTCTTCATCCTTGGTGTTGAAAGACAACAAATATGTGTAATGCATTTTAGAAATATTTCCATAACCAAATATTTGGAAAAAATACCATTCCACAAGCACTAGAATGCTTTCACGGAGGTGAAAGCCTCTGACCTCTAGAAATTAAACTCGTTATTCACATATTTCTGGTAGCAGCCAGTGCCTGCAGAGAAGCCACAGTCAAGCAATAGTATGAATGTCGTACAAGAGATGTGTGCCTACACCTTGAAGACAGGGAAAGGAGATTCAAAATTGTGGGATAGAAAGGAGGTAATGAGAAGAAGAAAGAAGGACCAGAGAGAGAGAGAATGAGAGAAATTAAGAACAAATCTCTTGCATATTCATGTACCATGATATTACTTAGTTCAACAAACATTTTTGAACATGTGACAGCAAAAATGAAAACAAATATTGGACTCTCAGATAACTTTAGTATCCAGATATCTTGGTTGAATACTAAAATGAGTATCTTATTTGAAGGACAAATAAAAGTTAATAAGCAAGCTATACATCCAAATAACGCAAGTGACTTAGAACATCTTTAAACCTTTGCTGCTCAAAGTATGGTCCATGGATCAATTCCATTAGCTTCGCCTGGTGGGTTAGTAATACATATATAAATATTAAGAAATCTATTGTAGAAATTGGCTCTTGTTATCATGGGCAAATTCTGTAGGGGATCTTATTGGTAATGCTGAATTTCCCAGGAAAAGCACCAAGCTGAGAATGCTTAGGAAGATGATGGCAAATTCCCCAGCATATGCTGGCTGGCTGAAGTAAAGACAGACATTCTTCTTCCTCAGTTCTCCTTTTAAGGCCTCCAGCTGAGGGCAATGTCCTTTGTTCATTGTAGATGCAATCAGCCATAGATGCAACCAACTGACCACAGATGCAAATCCCTCTATAAGGTCCCTCACAGAAACAATCAGACAAGTGCTTGCTTATTGGACACCATAACCTAAGCAATGGACACATGAAATTAACCATTCCACCTGGCTTACCTCATCATCCATCTTTGGAACAGGAACCCTACATTTTCATTTTCACTGAGCCCCACACATTATACAGTTGGTCCTGTGAAAATTCTTGAGTCCCCCCACAAAACTTCTGAATATGAATCTGCATGTTAGCAAGAACCTGTTCCCTAAAATTTAAGAAATACTATTTTTGACCATAATAAAAAGTTTAATAAGTAAGATGTTCTTTAGCATGAATCCCATGTTCTATTACTCTTACCACAAATAAGCAGAGAATTTATTTTGATGATCTTCTCTTCTAGTTAATACTGATTGTTAGTTTTTGTACAGCAGTATGTGTGTGTGGTCCTCTCATATGTTTCTACTTCATTAGACAAGGAATAAGTAACTTTTTTGATTCAAAATCCCAATAACAGGATAAATTCAGAAGAGCAGCTTAAAAGGGGGTGAAAGGAAGAATGGAGAGCAAATTAAGGACAGGAGGAGAAGGAAGACATGGAAAAGATTAATTGAAAGTAGGTGGAGGAGCAAATGTGAGGAACATCGACCCTATTATTTGCGGTCCTCCTGATGGAATATCTTCTATTTCAGCATCACCAGATGCATCCAGAGGAGGCCAAGGCCATGGCCATGACCACATAAATGTACTTTGGCTTGAGTAAGACCTCTTCTATCTGCCCACAAAGTTACCAGCCACCCAGGTTACAGAGCAGCTGTTTGTTCATTCTGAAAGAAAACCTGCAAAGCTTATAGGGCCAAAGGGCTGGGGTGCCACAGGAGGGCAGGAGGAAGTGTGGGTAAAGCATTTCTTCTACGGTTGCGAGTACCATGCAGAGAGGATGGTGTTCGCCTGTGAATCCATGCTCCCACAAAGCCAGGGGTCCTTAATCTTTGGGGAGTGGACAAGATATACTTAGGAGAAAAGGCATAGGCCATTACCTCATGATGAATTTGCATACAAATGGAATTTTGCTTAGAATTTCAGCAGGTTCACAGACCCTTTGAAATTTATTTGCAGCAATTTGGTGATTCAAGGTTAAGAGACACTGTCTTATGCAATAGCCTGGATTGTTGGAAGACAGTGTACCTGATTTCAGAGTGCCAACTGAATTATTTATTAGCCACTTAAGTTTGGGCATAATGCTTAACTTCTCTGAGGTTTACTTTTTAGGGTTTTTCTGAAAATTGCATATGCCAAAAAATGTTTTTTTGGTAAGTTATCATATTCCTGAAAATCTCTTTGTTAATAATTTCTCTTAATAAAATATTATTTCATGTGTGCCAGGGATTTAGTTTCTCTTTTTTCCTTCTTTATAGATAAATGCATTCATTAAATAAAGTAGAGAAATTTGTAGGGGAATAAATGCAAATCCCATAAAATATCATCATACAGAAAATAAGAAAAGTTCTATAACCTACTTTTCACTCAATAAACATGGACAATTTACATCAATAATATTGATTTATCTCATAATTTGAATAGTTGCTTAATTTTCATTTTTTACAATACTGTAAGTTTCCTATGAATGAATGTCGTTTTAAAATTTTCATTATGGTAAATAATGGTGTGATGACCAATCTAAAACATATACTTTTGAAAAGTTGCCTTTTTTTCTTAGAAAACATTTCTTGGAGTTTGATTTCTTAGTTGAAGGATGTGCACATTTTTTATTTTGCAATATATTACCAAATGTTAAACCAAGATGCTTAGTGCCTGTAGGGAATAGGAATATAAGCATGGCTAAACCCCACCAACTTTACATTTTTAAATGATTAAAATCCTGAAAAACTAATAGAAAAAACACACAGCTCTTCCTCACATGAATTTCTTGATTTACTATTGATACTGAAATCTCATTTCTTTTGAATCTTTTACATTTATTCTTTGATGCATTACTTCTTTTGGGGTGTGTTTAGCTCCTTTTGGTGTGTGTGTTTGGGGGAGGGGTAGGTAAGGGTTTATTTATTTATTTTTCTTTTCTATTTCAGAGATCATCTTGTGCTGGAAATATAAAATTTATGTCTGCTATAAAATGTTTTATTTTCTAGATTTCTAATTGCATCTTAAAAAATAGGTGATTTTTTTCATAGAGAATTAAAAAATAGATGTAGTCTTATTAATTAAACTTTTTAAATTAACAGTTTCTGTAATTTATAGCATTCATAGAAAATAATTTTGTTTTTGAAAAAACACTGTATGGTACTAATTTATAAAGTAAACAATGATTTTGTAATGCACATAAATCATCCTACAGTCATTTTTAAAAGCCTACATTTGACATGAAACACTCTCATAAGGGAGCACATTAATTAACATTCAAAACTTTTCCAAACTTTCAAACTTTGGATTTGCATTTTTCTAGAAGTCAGGCTAGTGAGATGGAAAGAAAACAAAATTTGAAATCAAAGGAACTGGTTTAAAATGTTGATTTAACGTTTAGTAATTATGCAACCCTGGGAAAAATCAGCTCCCCCAATCTCTGCTCTGTAAAATCTGCTAAAGGCGTACTCATTTCCTAGTCATAAGCTGTTTGCTTTTCAAATTTTCTAGGACATGTTAATAACTGAATAAATTTTTGTTTAAACTAATCAATTTGTTGTGTTTTTAAAAAAGTTTACTATCTCTCTCTTTCCCTTTCCTTCCTTCCTTTCTATATGTCTGTAGTCATGTGTATTTTTTATAGTCTGACTGTAAGCAGAATTTGCTGACATATTTTATATATATAAAATATTTTAGTTAATGTGCAGACTTTTAAATTTGTTATTGTTAAATAAAGCATATACAGAAAGAAAATGAAAAAAGCAATGATTTTTAAAGTACACTTCAATAAGTAGGTACGAACAGATTTCAGAGTTTGTGGTCAATGTGCAGACTTTTAAAATAACAATTAAATGACTATTCATGTATAAGAATTAAATTACCAGTAATTTGAATTTCTGAATGCACTTCCTGATCTATTTGCATACCTCCCTGGAACTAATTATGGTATTACAAACCTGAAATTTGTTTTACATTCTCCTAATTTTCTTTATAGGTTATCTCAAATACATATTTCTGTACCTGTCTCTGAACTTTAAATAAGTGGAGATATAGTGTACATATTCTTCTGTAACTTACTTTTTTTCAAAAGTTGCATTATGTTCATGCTTTTTTGCTTGTATGGTATTTCATTGAATGTACTGCAGTTTTTTTTATCCATTCCCTTGAACATTTCTACTATTCCTGTACATGCCTCTTGATGCTCAGTTTCAAGAATATTCTTAGGAATTAAATTTTTCCCAAATTGTCCAAATTTGAAGAAAGCCACTTTTTTCCAAAGTATCTCTGAACTCTGCCAGCAATGTACGTGTTCCTATTATTTTCTGTCCTCTTCATTTCTTGAAATTGCCAGCCTTTCTAATTGTTCCTTATTTGGTAATTTAAAATGCCATTGTACTATGGTTTTAGTTTTCATTTACCTTCTTATTAATAATGCTGTGCATATTTTCTTCTGTTTGCGGCCAATGATTTTTCAGTCTTGTGAAGTGCTTATTGAGCCTTGCCAATTTTTAATTTGGCTGTCTTTTTCTTGTAGATTTATAAGCATTCTTTACATATTCTCTATACTAATCCTAAGCAAATATTGCAAATGTCTGTAAATATCAGCTCCCTGTTTCTGGTTTATTCATTTTTTTTTTAAAGCTTATGCTGTCTTTTAAAGTTTGCATGATATTTAATCCAACCAGAATAAAAGTTTGTATTTGATGGGACTTAAGTAATCCATTCCATATACCTTCCAAATGAAAAACTCATTGCACCAAAGTCATCTATTTAAAATTTTGTTGTTTCTTTATTAATTGGTAATGCCAGCTTTGGTATATATCACTTTCTACTCATGTGCAAATCATTTTCTGGGCTCTTCACTGAGTTCCATTAATGTATTGATCTATTACTGCATAGTCTTACCATAAATTATAATCATCCTAGTATCTGATAGAAAAGGCCTTTCTAAAGTGTTTGGTAGTACAAAGTGTCTTGTCTATTCTTAGATCTTTGCTCTACCAGAAGAAATTTAGATACAAGTTTAATTTTAAAATAATCAAACAAAAACAGAACTTGGTGGAATTTGGAATAAAACTGAGTTACTCTAGAGAGATCAATAAGGAGAGAACCAACAGTCTTGCAATACTGAATCTGCTGTTCCACAACAATAGAAGCTTTCCATTTAGTTAGATTTTCTTTAATTTCATAAGTACTTTTCTCTGTAAAGGCTTGTATATTTTGCTAGGTTTAATCCAAGACTTTTATTTATTTTTATTCCTCCACTAATGATATTTAAAAAAATTGCATATTCTCCATATGTATGATTATAATGCAGTTGCATTATGCATTAGGAGCAGAAAACTTAAAGGACTTATTATTTCAAATGGGTTTTTGGGTTTTCTATATTTCTATATTATTTTGATCTTTCTATGTCAACATGTTATTATTGATAACAAAGGTAACAGTTAATATTTCTATTTATTTTATTTTTATTTTCAGTTTTCTGGACCGTCAATATTAGCTAAAATGAGAGAGAGTGGGGATCTTTTTCATTTTTGGATTTTAAAGAAAGTCCTTTCCCAGTTTTATAATAAAACATGCTTTTTTTTTGGTGGATGCTAATTGAAGAAAGGCTAAGAAAGTACATGTATATTTCTAATTTAACAAAACATTTTATAATTGAGGTGTTTATTTTTATTAGATTATTTTATTCATCTTTGTGTTGATTATATTGTTATTCTTCCCTAATCTGTTAATACTGTAAATAATGTTAGTTGATTTTCAGATGTAAACTATCCCTGCATTCCTGTAAAAAGCCAAATAGTCTTTATCATGCATCTTCATTGGATCACTAATGTTTTTGTTTAGGATCCTTGCTTTTTGCTTATAAGTGATATTTTAATATAATTTTCCTTTTTCATACTAGCTCTACCTGTTTTCAATGTCATATTAAAGAGAGTTTCATAAAAGTATTTAAGATGCTGTCTCTTGTTTTCTCTGATAAAGAAATTGAATACAGTTAAAATTATTTGTTCCTTATGTCTCAGTGGAATGCAAGTGTAAAATGATCTGATCCTAGTATTCATATTGTAGGAAGATTTTGAACCATTGCTCCAAAGACTTAATTTATTTTGAACTATCCTATTTTTCTTTTTCTTTTTTGAATGAGTTACATAGTGAGATTTTCAAGGTATTTCCCCATTTCATCTAAGCTTTTTAATATAAAGTTGACAATAATGTATTTTTAAATATTTTGTATTTCCACTAGATCCATAATTGTCCTCTTTTTAATTCTTAATATTCTTTATTTTTGCCTACTCTCTTTTTTAATTGATCGATCTAGCAATTGATTGGTCATTTTTCAGTTTTTTGAATTAACTCAGTCTTGACTTTAGTTTATTCTTTTGTTAATTAATTTCTTATATTCTTTGTTTATTATATTATTTTTATAATTTTTAATTTTGGATATATGATATCTTAAAAATCATTTCTTCTCCTATATCCTAATAACTGGAAATTATATGTTTTGAACATATTGATTTACAAGTATTTTGGTTATTTTGCAGTTTTAAGTATTACCTTGTAGCTTTTTTTGTGTGTGGGTTCCTGGTCCAGGACTCAAACCCGGGTCTCCTGCATGAAAGGCAAGCATTCTACCATTGAACCACCCTTATTGTCTTTTTGATTTTGTATTTGATGTATGAGTTATTACAAGATATTTCATATTTCCAAATGAATATTTTTCTAATCTCCATTTCAGCTATATTATAAGATTTCCCCTTCTTTTGACATTTGTTGAGATTTGGTTTATGCCTCAGGGTGCAGTCAATATTTTAAAATGTTTCCTATACACTCAGAAAAAAAGAGGATCCTCCAAAAATTGGCTGATACTTTTTACATGTCCATTAGATCAGCTAGATGACATTTTTTTTCAAAAATTCTATGTCCTTAATGGTATTCATTTATCAGTTTCTGAGAGGGGTTTGAATAGCTTCCATAACAATATGTGATACACATATTTTTTCCCTGGAACTAGTTAAAATTTCCTTCATATTTCTTCATACAAAACTATTATTATTATAGAAAACAACATTTATTATCTGAACTGAATATTTTTATAGGTGGTGTTGTTTTGCCTTAAGGTCTTTTCTTTTTATGGTGTTAATATAGCTACACCATTTTCCTTCTCTTTTTTGTCAAATGTTTTCATTTTAGAACTTTCAATACCTTTATGTTTTAAGTGCATAGAGCTGGATTTCATATTTGTATCCATCCTGACAATCCCTACTTTTAACAGGAAAATTAATACATTTACATTTATTGTGAGTACTGATAGTTTCTGTTATTTTTATATAATATTGTTCTTTCTGTCTCATTTTTTCTAAAATTTCCTGTTCCGTCTTTTCTTTCTTTTTTTTGTTTCCTTTAAGATTGAATGTTTGTGATAGTCTTCAAAATCATCTTGTCCTGATCTTTTCTTTTCTGTGAAATTCCCTTCTACAGATCTGTGAACTCAATAGAATAGAGATGAAATGGTAGTATGTCATGCCAGAGATTTGGTTATAAAAGACGGTTTCCTTCTTGCTCACTTTCTCACTTGTGTATTGATGAACTGCTTTGAGAAAGGCAACTATCATAGTGTGAGGAGCCTCATGGAGAGTTCAATATGTCAGGGAACTAAGGTCCTCAGTTAACAGTCAAAAAGGAATTTAGGCTACTTGTCAGCAGCCACTTGAGTGATATCAGATGTAGATCCTCTAGCCACAGTCAACACTGCCATAATTGTAGCCCTGGCTACAGTTAGATGTCTCAAAAGAGATTCTGAGCCAGAACTACCTGCTAAACCACACCTGAATTACTGATCCATAGAAGCCATGAGATAATAAATGTTTGTTACTGAAAGCTTAGTTTGAGGTAATTTGTTATGCAATATTAGATGACTAATATAGTATGTGCATGTGTGAGCATGTCTCTTTCAATCTTAAACCTTCACCCCGACCCCACCATTAGTTTGGAAATTGGTTACTCCTAATTCTTTTAATGGCTAACCCAATAAATTACATGATATACAATAATAAAAATTATGAAATCCAATGTATAATTCTTTTTATGGTCTATAAAGGATTCAAACACCTTTTTGGACACTCTCCTTTTAGCTTCTGTTTTTAATCACTAATTTAGTTCTCACTTGTTGAGATAACTGTAAATTCAACAAATTGGAAATTACTATCATATTAAATCAGTATTTGTTTAGATTTAAGGTCTACTTACTAACTTCTCCACTAAACACTACTTCTTAATTTTCAGATCTCCTGTCTGGGATCATTTTACTTCTTAAAAAAAAACCTCTTTGAAATTCTCTCATTTATGATCTGTTGGTGCCACACTCTTAAATAGTTTATCTGAAAATACTTTCATTCCAATGTTACTTTAAGATTTTTTATTGCAATATATCAAACCCATATAAAGTGGAGATACCATCAGGTTCTAGACGGGTGAAAATTTAGAAAGTGAACATACTCATTTAACCAGCACCTAAGTCAAGAAATAGAATACTGTAACATCCTTGAGGCTCCACTCATGATCCTTCCTATAAACTAACTCCTAGCAGACTTAGCAACTATCCTAAATACTAAAATTATAGACAATTTTTATCTTGGTTGAACCTTATATATGCAACTTATAATGCCTGATTTCTTTTGATCAACATATGTTTGTGAGAATCATCATGTAGTTTGGGTAAATGTAGTTTGTTTATTCTCATGAATATAGCATATTGCATTGTTTTGAGCAATCATTCTACTATCTATAGACATTTGAGTAAATTTCAGTATATGTCTATTATGAAAAATGTTGATATTAATTTTATAGTAAAATTCTTTTGATGTACATTAGTATGTGTTTATTTCATATTTAAGTACAATTGCAGATTCATAAGTATTCAGATTTAATTGAAACTGCCAACATTTTTCCAAAGTTATTGTACCAATTTAGACTCCCATCAGCAGTGTCAAAATTCTGGTTGCTCCACATCTTGAAATTGTCTCTCTTCTGTATTTTAGTCAATTTTAGAGTTAGTAGATACATTGTAGTTTTAATCACCATTTTTTTTTGTTTAATGAAATTGAACCCATTTTCATAATTTCATTGGTCATTTGGATATTCTTTTTTGGGAAACACCTATTCAAGACTTGGGTCCATTTTTCTTTGTCTATTTTTTTCATATTGATGTACAGGAATCTCTTGGTAGCATAATGTATTACTTATATCCTCCATGATTCGTGTCTTGGTTTCCTAAGAGTATCATAAGGTACCACAAACTGGGTGGCTTAAAACAGCAGAACTTTATTATCTCACAGTTCTGGAGGCTAGAAGTCCAAATCAATGTGCTGGCAAAGCCAGGATATTTCTGATGTTTGTTGTGTTCAGAAGTGCCTTGCCAGCAATCCAAGGCATGCCCTGTATCCATTACATATGCTCTGTATCCATTACATACGTATGCTCTCTCTGTGTGTGTAGGTTATCAATGTTCAAATTTTCTCTTCTTGTAATGACACCAGTCATATCAGATTAGGTCTTATGTCATCTAATTTGGCCTCATATTGACTAATAACTTCTTTGAAGATCCTATTTCCAAAGAGAATCATGGTCACAAGATTGACAGTTAGGGCTTGAAAATATCTTTTAGCGGAATGTAGTTCATCCATGAGAGCTGGTGATGACGTGTCATTAACTAAATCCTTGCCTTGCCTCCCACATTATCATTAGTACAGCCTCTTATGGTTTCTTCTAAAAGATTTATTGTTCTTTCTTTCATTTGTAGAGTCATAATCCATCTGGAATCAATTTTTACATATGGTGTGAGATAGGGGTCGAGTCATTTATTTTTATATGTCTATTTACCCTGGACATTTTTATTGGGAAGGCCATCCTTTTACATTGCACATAATTTTCAATATTGGAATAAAATTACTGACAGTTTCCATTGGCCCATTTGTCTATGCTTGTGTCTTTACAGCACTGGCTTAATTATTACAGCTTTAAAATAATTCCTTATATCTGATATTGTAAGTTTCTCCATTTTGTACTATATCTTCAAGACCATCTTCAGTATAACTAGTTCTTTAGATTTCCATATAAATTTAAAGTCAGCTCAACTGTTTCCTCAAAAATAATCTCCTTAAAATTTTATTGTATTTTCACTAAAATTCACATATCAATTTGATGAGATTGAATATCTTTACAATTTTGAGTCTTCTGCTTTTTGAAAATAGTTTATTTTTCCATTAGGTAGGTCTTTAATTTCTCTTAGTAATCTTTTGTGGAGTTTGTTATAAAGTTCTTTTGTATCTTTCATTAGATTTTTTATCTAGTTCAAAATTTTGGTGATATTATATATGGTATAGTTTATTTTAAATACCCAGCTTATATTTGATTGTACTGGTACAAAGAAATAGAATAGATTTTTGTTAATTTTATCCCAATTAAAAGTATTCTTCTACTCTTAATTTACTAAATGTTTCTATCATTAATGGAGATTGATTTTTTTTTCAAGTGCTTTTTCTACTACTAGAAAAATGACTGGATAATTTTATCCTTTCCTCCTTCTATGATGAAATATGTTAACTAATTTTTAAAGTTAAACCAACACCACATACCTGAAAAAGCTTTACTTGGTCTGTGCTATATTATCATTTTCATGTATCATTGGATTCTATTTGATAATATCTTTTGTCTTTGTTAATTTTATTCTCCTTTTTATTTTTTGCTTTCAGGTTAATCAAATGTTTTAAATTATTTTATGTTTTCCTCTATTAGATAATATAAATTTTTTACTAAGATTTTAGTGGTAAATGCAGAGATCATAACACATATCCTTACTGTTAAATGGAAATATTTAAAAATCATTTGACAATGCATAAACCATGCAATTTAACTTCATTAAACCTGTCTGGTTTTTTTAATATTATTATCTTGTATTTAACTCTTGCATATATTTTAATATATTCTAAAATTTATTGCTATTGTTTGTCACCATCAATCTGCATTAGGAATTAACCATATTTCTACAGTTTCTCTTATTGTTCACTCCTTTATGTATTTCTGTGCTTCCATATGGAATAATTTCCCTTATGATGGTCCTTATTGTTATTTATAACAGTCCTAATTATTTCTCATAGTCTAAATTTGGTAACAATGAGTATTAACAGTTTTTGCTTGTGTGTGCAAATATCTTTATTTTGGCTTTATACTTGAAAGGTTTTTTTCATTAGTCACAACATTAAAGAATAGCTTGGAAATCTTGGAACATTATAGAAATGCCTTTCAACATTTTAAAGTTGCCTTCTATTGTCTTCTTATGTCTTATGTTTCTGTTGGAAAGTCTATCCTATTGTTGGTCTTTTGAATATGATGTCTTTTTTCTTCCCTCTGGCTGCTTTTAACATTTCCTTTAGTGTTTGGTTTCAGACTGTTATGCTATGATGTACCTGGGTGTGGTTTCCTTTGCATTTATATAGCTTGGTGTTTTCAAGGCTCCTTAAATAAATGTCATTATATCTCTTACTAACAAAATCCTCAGTCATTATTCCTCATATATTTTTATCTCAATTGTCTTTGTCCTTCTGAGACCTTTTCTGTATTTTCCTACTCTTCTTCTTGTTTTGCTTCAGTGTAGTTATTTTCTACTCTATTAAAGAAAAAAACGATCCTCTGTTCCATCATATCTAATTTGCAGTAGAATCACAAACACAGCATTTCATTTATTGGATTTTTTCAGTTTTTAAATTCTCCTTTATTTCTTTTTAATAAACCTTAACTATTTGTTGAAATTCTCTATCCCCTACTTTATATCTTGAAAATATTATTATTTATCTTGAAGCCTTATCCATTATCTCCATGAATGCTTACTTGTAGATCTGTTTCTCTTTTCATTCTTTTTTCTCTTGTTGTTTGGTCATTTGAGCCTGTCTCTTGACATGCTTGATTATTTTTTATTGAAAGCCATAAACTGTCTATTAACAACAGTGCAATAGTGGAATCTTTGGATCATGCTACCTTTCTTCAGAAATGATTCACACTTCCCTCTACTAGACAAATAAAATATGCCTATTCTTCACCTTAACCCCAAGAGGGACTGAGCTGACTCAAGGCTGAGTTCTTTACTGATAGTTTTCCAGGCCTTCATCTACCATTGATTTGCCTCTGTTCTGGGTTTTCCAAATGACAGCCTGGGATGATCATTAAGACCTCTTACTACTGGCAGGTCCCCAAACCTAACCCTCTTCTTCTCACCAATGGGAGGGTATCAAAAACACCTCTCTGTTTTTACAGTGGCTTTTTGTCTGGTCTCTCAGCCTCCTGTCCCAGCAGCTTCAAAATTTGTCATATATCTTAAAGGGGAAAAGTGGCAGAGAGTTAGGGTCAGACCTTCACCCCTTCATTCTCTCTCAAGCATCTGGCTCCTCGAGTCTGTAATTTGTCTTTTGTAGCTCACTAGATTAACAAAAGTTAGTCTGTTTTCTCTGCATTCCGTTAGAGTGCCTCTGTCTCAGCTCTTTTCTTAGATCATCAGGTTCTTGTTCTCTACCTCGAATTAGCAAACACCTCGAGGGGAAAGTCTGCTGCAGGATGTTGGCTCGATTCTTGTTGAAGTTTCTCTTTTTTCCAAAACTGGCTCCCATTAAAAGCTGCTTACCTTATTAATTCTAAGATTCCCTCCAGTAAGTGTTTGCACATATTGCATTCTTATTTTCCAATTGTTCTTGACAAAGACATTTCTCTGCTACTGGACATTTCATCACACTTGAGGTGGAACATCCCTCTATTATTCCATTAAATCATAAATTTCAGTTTCATTTCTAGAATTTTATATGATGCTCTAAAAAATCTATTTGGGCAGTCTGTTAATACCTTCTATATTTTCTTTAAATATACCTAGCATATTTGTTATCTATTATTTTCTTTTAATGGTAGGGTCTAAATTATTTGCAGGTCTGGTTCTGATGTCAGTCGTTTCTGCTGTGTCCTCAGCCCCATTCCGTGTGTTCCTATGGGTTTGGCATTTTTTACTATGAGCTCATACTCATTGGGATTATATCTGTGGAAAACTTTTGATGACTGATTTGAAGCTGTGTTCTTTTGGAGATTTTGATATGCTGCTCATGGAGTTCCTGTGCCTTACTTTGCCTACAAAACAGAGCTTCAAAGACATCAAGACAACAAAGACTTTGTCCTCAGGCTGAGAGCTGGTTTCAATCCTCGTTGACCTCTATGAATTTCCCCCCTTTTTCCATTTTACTTCACTCTTTGGACTCTCAGGATTTTCTTTGCTTTGCTGCCATTTAATGATCTTTTCATTGTAAACCATACCAAACAAAACATAGGACAGATTGTACACAGAAACAGAAAACCATGCAAAAAATATATAGTTTAATGAATTATTACAAAGTGAACACCCTGCAGCAGTACTTAAGGCAAGGAATTGGACTTTACCAACCACATCAGAAACCTCTCCATACTCTTTATCAATCATAATCCCTTTCTCCTCACCCATAAGGAACCATTATTCTGACTTTTAGAGTAATCACCTTGCATTTCTATATAATTTAATCATCTGAAGTGCAAACCTAGATATTAAACTTAATTCTTGTCCATTCTTATTCTATTTATCTTTAAGTATTTTTAATTTACAAGTCCTCCTCCATCCCTTTCTTTTCCTTATACTTTTGCTATTGAAAACAAACTTCCTTAGAATACATTGGACTGATAGCACATCCATTGCAATATTCAATAAGTTCCTTTGTCCTCTGTATTTCCTGCAAAACGTTAGTGGGATCTGGAGGCTGCATCTCATTTATGTTCTACCCATTTGGAAAGTCTTAGGTGTGCTTTCATCAAGAGGCAGGTGATATCTGGTTGTCTCTCTTTATAAATATTAGCTTCTGCCTATGCTCAATGCATAGATCTATTAATTAACAGGGGAGCTTTACAAATTGTGATAATTATTGTCATTTCTTTTTCATTTATCTTTGAAATAATTTCATAAAGAGATACTTCTTCTCATCAATTCATTGGTTATCTGGTGATACAGTTTACAAAGAAGAGACAGAAGAAGTGCTTGGATCTTCTTTTCAGATTCGAGTTTTGTGCCTGAATTGGTTTCCTATTCACCTGAAACCGAGTAGTACATCTATCTCTATCATTATCACCTACCTTAATCAATATCTATGACTTGTTAGTTTGTGTATAATTATGAAGACATGAACACATAGATGTAAATGCATTTTTAAAATTTCAATCAATTGTAATATTATCCTTTTTGAAGCAAAAATGTTTCCATTTTTGGAGAAGAGACCTTCTTCAAGTTATCCCCTGTGCTCATTTGAAAGGATGTATGTCCCCTAGAAAAGCCACGTTTTAATCTAAATTCCATTTCATATAGGCAGAATAATCCTTATTCAATACTGTATGTTTGAAACTGTAATCAGATCATCTCCCTGGAGATGTGATTTAATCAAGAGTGGTTGTTAAGATGGGATTAGGTGACGACATGTCTCCATCCATTTGGGTGGGTTTTGATAAGTTTCTGGGGTCCTATAAAAGAGGAAACATTTTGGAGAATGTGAGATTCATAGAGAGCAGAGCAGAATGACATAGTCATGAGAAGCAGAGTCCACCAGCCAGTGGCCTTTGGAGATGAAGAAGGAAAATGCCTCCTGGGAAGCTTCATGAAACAGGAAGCCAGGAGAAGAAGCTAGCAGATGATGCTGTGTTCACTATATGCCCTTCCAGATGAGAGAGAAACTCTGACTGTGTTCACCATGTGTCCTTCCACTTGAGAGAGAAACCCTGAACTTCATTGGCCGTCTTGAACCAAGGTATCTTTCCCTGGATGCCTTTGATTGGACATTTCTATAGACTTGTTTTAATTGGGACATTTTTCTCAGCCTACAACTGTAAACTAGCAACTTATTAAATTCCCCCTTTTAAAAGCCACTCCATATCTGGTATAGTGCATTCCTGCAGCTAGCAAACTAGAACATCCCCCTAGTGCTATCAACAGGGCCCTGGAAGTTCCAGGCTCATCCTGTTTATTTCCTGTCTTAGACCTTGAGTCAGCTGTTTCTTCAAGAAGCTCTCTTTTTGGTTAGTGAGAAATGGTATTCTAAAACCACAATCAGATGTGAGTTTAGATGCTCATTCCATTTGGTTGTTCTTATTTCTAGGCCTTCAATAGATCTTCAATATTTCATCTAGTGTTTTCTTTTTAAGCAGCAAATGTGTTCAGGTTATTTAATATAACATACTGAAGAAAACTAAAGACTGTCTTCTATTTTTTAACCTACAGAGCCACACTATATTTTTACAGAATGAATATTCATGTAAAGTTAATTATTAATAGCTAAATCATAATTTTAAAATCAATCCTGACAATATTTATTTTTTTCAAAATTTTAGAACTTTAATAAAAACACTTCTTAAAAATGCATCTTTGTGTATAGTTCTAACAATTTCCTTTGTTGGAGTTTCTTTAGGCGGGATTGCAGGTTCAAATTTTCTGAGTATTTTAATATCTTTGAAATAGATGTCAAACCCATTTCTCTCTCTCATTTAGTCCTTCCTTTCATCCCTCCTTTCCTTCCTTCCTTCTCTTTCTCGGTTTTCTTCTTTCCTTCTCCCTCTTTCCTTCCAACTTTCTTTCTTTTCTTTTCTTCCTTCTTTCCTTTCTCTCTCCCTCTTTCCCTCACTACCTCCTTCTCTTCCTTTTTCTTTCTTTCTTCCTTTCTTTTCTCTCCTTCTTTTCTTTCCCTTTTGTTATTTTACTTGAGTACAGAGAAGACACTGAGAAAGTGACATGTTTTCTAATATTTTGTCATTTTTGCCTTTCAGTATATTAACCCTATCATCAGTCTGCCTTATCAGTAAGTCTTAGGGGAATGTTGTGAGCATATTAAATCCCCTTAGTACCTGATCACCACTGGGTTGATCAAAAAGCAACAACACACATTTCCTAAATCTCTAACACTAACAAGCAAGACTTGGATCAGCCTTCATACCTTCACATGAGGCTCAATGTCATGGGCCAGCATGGCCATCTATTAGCTGGGACAAGAGAAAATGAGAGGTTCACCTTAAAAATACAGGTAGAGATGAAATCATAGTGAGGTGTGGAATTTAGTTCATTCTCCAGAGCAGCTAGCAAATAGCCAGGAAATTTATGGAGCAACAGTTGGGGAAGATATCAGTGACCAGGGCGGCTGCCGTGGCTCAGCAGGCAGAGCTCCGACCTGCAGTGCTGGAGGTCTGGAGTTCGATCCCTGGTGCCTCTTGCCCATATGCAAATTAAAAAAAAAACGATATCAGTGACCAGACATGCAGCATACACTAGTCTGGAATGGGTGGAACAGCTGCGACTCCACATAGAACCCTAAGTCCCCCAAGCTATGGAGGCTGGTGCCTCTCTCCCATAGGCAAAGCAGGCTGGTTCCCTGAGGGAAAGGAAACAGACTTCACTAGTACCAAGAACTTAGCTCAAACAAGCTCCAAGTGTGGAATTAACAAATTCTAACTACTGAAAACAGGCCCCAGGGACAGATAAACCGGGAATAAGTGCTGAAGGAAACAAGAGTTTTCATCCCAGTAGAGAAGGGGCAGAGCTGATTGGAAGAAACAAACAAAAACAGGCTTTTTGATTTGGACAACACAAAAATACTGGAAAAGGGCTGGGTCTCAAGAAAAGGGGGCACATAGAGCCTGGGATACACACAGTCATGTACCAACTCAAGCTCTTGATTAGCAAATGTGGACAGCAGGGGTCTGACTCTGCAAAGGCTTTTTTTTTTTTTTTTGCAACCTCGCAACAGCTCACAAGTGCTGTCAGACTCCAGCAGAGCCCCAGGCAAGGGGGAACTAAGATATATCAGAGAGACAAAGTACCTACTCAGGGGTAAGGAGTTAATTTCCTAAAGGGCTTATTTTCTCTGAGAAAGGGGAGAAAGGTCCAGCTCAAGTGGAGATGCTTCAGGGAATTCAGGCTGCAATGGCTGGAAAACAGAAGCTATGAAAGCCCACCTACTACTGCAGTCTCTTTCTCAACCAAGCCCCTTACAAGGAGAGTCTGCTGAAATGAAAGGCATTGCATCACTTTATGCTGGTGAGAAGCTGCAGGCATACAAGCACCACATGCTGGGCAAGATAAGAAAAGCACAGACTCTAGAGACTTCATAGGAAAATATGACAGCCTTCTGGGTCTCACCCTCAGAGAAAACGAGTGCTGGCTACTCTCTCCTCCTGTTTGTTCTGAGAAAATCTGACTGGGGCCTGTAATATCTGAGGAGACTCTCCTCAAAAAAAAAAAGTCTCCAGATAGGCAAGACAAGAAACAGAAACAGGAACTGAAAAATTATCATCATACAGAACCTATGCTAGAGGTCTAGAATAAGGTGAACTGAATGTCAAAGAACAAATAGAGAACAATGCCATCCAGCATTTAATCTAGGTAAAAGAGTGAAAACAACCTCCATAATAAAGTAATTACAGAAATCAAATGCATAGACAGCAGCAGAAAATAATGAGTCATACTAGGAAAATTAAAGATATGGTCTAGTCAAAGGAACAAACCAACACTTCAAATGTCACACAGGAGTTGAAACAACTAATTCAGGAAGTTCAAACAGAAATGTAAAATTTCATAAAAAGTAAAATCAGTGAGTTGGGGGAAGATATAAAGAAGACATCAGGTGAACATGAAGACGGACATGAAGGTTTGAAAAAAGAAATCACAGAACTCATGGGAATAAAAAGCACAATCAAAGAGATGACAAAGCAATGGAAACCACAACAGATTTGAAGAGAAAGAAGAAAGGATTAGTGAACTAGGGGACTGGACATCTGAAATCCAACACAAAAGAAAAGACAGGGAAAATATTGGAAACATATGAGCAGGGTCTCAGGGAATTGAATGACAAGATGAATTGCAAGAATATATGTGTTGTGGGTGTCCCAGAAGGAGAAGAGTAGGGGAAAAGAGGAGAAAGACTAATGGAGGAAATAATCAGTGGAAATTTTCCATTGTTTATGAAAGAGACAAAATTATAGATCCAAGTAGTGCAGGGCACCTCAAACAGAATAGACCTAAATAAACATATTCTAAGACACTTACTACTTGTCAAATGTCAAAGACAAAGAGAGAACTTTTGAAAGCAGCAAGAGAAAAGCAATTCATCACGTATAAGGGAAGCTCAATAAAAATATGTGTGATTTCTCAGCAGAAACCCTTGAGTGAGAGGGCAGTGGTATGATATATTTAAGATTATGAAAAAGGAAAACTGCCAACCAAAAATTATATACCCAGCAAAACTGTCCTTCAGAAAATGAGGGGAGAGAATGAAATATTTTCAGATCATCACTGAGAGAATTTGTGGCAGAGAAACTGGCTTTACAAGAAATACTAATGGGAGGACTATAGACAGATAGGAAAAGACAGGAGAGATAGGTCTGGAGAATGTAGAAATGAAGACTATCAGTAAAGTAAAAAGAGAAAAAAATTAGATATGACATATAAAGTCTAAAAAAAAAAATGGTAGAAGAAAGTACTGCCTTTACAGTAATAGCATTAAATGTTAATGGATTAAACTCCCCAATAAAAAAAGCATAGACTAGCACAATGTATTAAAAAGCAGAACCTATCTATATGCTGTCTACAGGAGACTCACTTTAGACCCAAGGAGAAAAATAGGTTGAAAGTGAAAGGTTGGGAAAAGATATTTCATGCAAACAATGGCTAGAAAAGAGCAGGGGTAGCTTATACTAATATCTGAAAAATTAGGCTAATATCTACAAATCAGACTTCAAATGTAAAACAATTAAAAGAGACAAAGAAGGACACTATGTGTTAATAAAAATAACAATTCAACAAGAAGATATAACAATCATAAATATTCATGCACCAAACCAGACTGTTCCAATATACATGAGGCAAACACTGACAAACACTGAAGGGAAAAGTTGATACCTCTACCGTAATAGTTGGAGACTTCAATTCCCTGCTGCCATCAATGAATAGAACATCTACACAGAGGATCAAAAAGGAACAATGATTTAAAATAATATGACAAATGAACTAGACTTAACAGACATTTGCATAACATTACATGCCACAATAGCAGGATACACATTTTTCTCAAGTGCTCATAGAATATTCTCAAGGATAGACCATTTTCTGGGTCACAAAGAAAGTCTTAATATATTTAAAAAGATTGAAATTATACAAAACACTTTTTCAGATAATAATGGAATGAAGTTGGAAATCAATAACAGGCAGAGGTCCAGAAAATTCACAAATACACAGAGACTGAAAAACACACTCTTAAACCACCAGTGGATCAGGGAAGAAATTACAATTCAGTAAATATCTCAAGGCAAATGAAAATGAAAACACAGCATATCAAAATTTATGGGATGAAGCAAGGCAGTGCTGTGGGGGAAATTATTGCTTTAAATGCCTATATTAAAAAATAAGAAAGAGCAAAAATCAAGGCATCAACTGTTTCTTTGGAAGAATTAGAGAAAGAAGAGCAAGTTAATTCCAAAGCAAGCAAAAGGAAAGAAATAACAAAGATTAGAGCAGAAATCAATGAAATTGAGAATATGAAAACAATCAAGAAAACAAACAAAAATCAGATCTTGGTTCTTTGAGAAAAGTCAATAAAGTTGATGGACCCTTACCTAGTCTGACAAAAAAAGAGAGAAGATGCAAATAAATAAAATTAAAAAATGAAAGCGGGGACATAACCACTAAACCTGCAGAAATAAAGGAGGTAATAAGAGCATACTACGAGCAACTATATGCTAATAAACTAAGCAATGTAAATGAAATGGACAACTTCCTAGAAAGGCATGAACAACCAACATTGACTTGAGAAGGAATAGATGACCTCAACAAACCAACCACAAGTAAAGAAATTGAATCAGTCATCAAGAAGTTTCCCAAAAATAAAAGTCCAGGACCAGATGGCTTCGCATTTGAATTCTACCAAGCATTCAAGAAAGAATTAGTATCAATCCTGCTCAAAGTCTTCAAAAAATTGAAGAGCAGGGAATGCTACCTAACTCATTCTATGAAGTCAACATCACCCTAATACCAAAGCCAGACAAAGATACTGCAAGAAATGAAAATTGCAGACCAATCTCTTTATTGAATATAGATGCAAAAATCTTCAACAAAATACTTGCAAATCAAATCCAGCATCACAATGAAACAATTAACTCTATGACCAAGTAGGATTTATTCCAGGTATGCAAGGGTGGTTCAACATAAGAAAATAAATTGATGTCATATACCATGTCAATAAGTCAAAATGGAAAAACCATATGATCATCTCAATTGATGCAGAGAAGGCATTTGACAAAATTCAACATCTTTCTTGATGAAAACACTTCAAAGAATGAGAATAGAAGGCAATTTCCTCAATATGATAAAGGGAATATATGAGAAGCCTACAGCTAACATCGTCCTCAATGGGGAGAGACTGAAAGTTTTCTTTCTAAGATCAGGAATCAGACAAGGATGCCCACTGTCACCATTGTTATTCAACACTGTGCTGGAAGTTCTAGCTACAGCAATTAAACAAGAAAAAGAAATAAAAAGCATCCAAACTGGAAAGGAAGAAGTAAAACTCTCACTGTTTGCAGATGATATGATACTATATGACAAAAATCCCCAAAAATCTACAGCAGAGCTTCTAGAGCTAATAAACGAATACAGTTAGATGGCAGGGTACAAGATCACCACCAAAAAGATCATTAGTGTTTCTACACACTAGTGATGAGCAATCTGAGGAGGAAATCAAGAAGAAAATTCCATTTACCATAGCAACCAAAAGAATAAAATATTTAGAAATAAATTTAACTAAGGATATAAAAGAACTATACACAGAAAACTGCAAGAAATTGCTAAAAGAAACCATGGGAGACTTAAATAAATGGAAGGGCATACCATGTTCATGCATTGGAAGAATAACTATAGTTAAGATGTCAATTCTACCCAAACTGATTATTATAGAGTCGGTGCAGTGCCAATTAAAATCCCAACAACTTACTTTGCGAAAATAGAAAAACTGATAACCAAATTTGTTTTGAAGGGCAGGATGTCCTGAATAGCTAAAAATATCTTGAGAAATAAAAATGAGGTGCGTGGTCACATTGAATCTGACTTTAAGGCATATTACAAAACCACAGTGGTCAAAACAGCATGGTACTGGCAGAAAGATACCTATACTGACCAATGGAATCAAATTGAGTGTTCAGAAATAGACCCTTTCATCAATGGACAATTGATCTTTGGAAAGGCAGTCAAGCCAACTCACCTGGGAGAGAGCACCCTCTTCAATAAATGCTGTTTGGAGAACTGGATTTCTATATGCAGAACAATGAAAGAGGAGGCATATCTCACACCCTATATAAAAATTAACTCAAAATGGATCAAAGACTTAAACGTTAGAGTTAGGACCATAAAACTTTTGGAATAAGATGTAGGGAAATGGCTTTTAAATCTTGTAATAGGAGACAGTTTCCTAATAGGAGACAATTTCCTAGACCTTACGAACACTTTTGTGTATCAAAGAACTTCTTTGTCACAAAGTACAAAGGCAGACTACACAATGGGAGACAATATTTGGAAACCACATATTAGATAAGGGTTTAGTATGCAGAGTATATAAAGAGATTCTTCAACTCAACAACAAAAATACAAACAACCCAATTAAAACATGGGCAAAAGACATGAATAAGTACTTTTCAGAAGAGGAAATATAAATGGTTAAAAAGCACATGAAAAGATGTTCAATGTCACTGACTGTTAGGGAAATGAAAATCAAACCTCAGATCTCCTCTCACACCTACCAGAATGGCCATTTTAAAAAGAAAACAAACAAACAGAAGATGAAAAGTGCTGGAGAGGATGTGGAGAAAGAGGCACATTTATCCACTGTTGGTGGGAATGTAAAATGGTGCAAACAGTCTGGAAGGCAGTTTTGTGGTTCCTCAGGAAGCTAAGTATAGAATTGTCATGTGATCCAGCAATACCATTACTAGATATATATTCAGAGGAACTGAAGGCAAGGACACAAAAGGACATTTGCACATTGATCTTTATAGCAGCATTATTTATGATTGCCAAGAGATGGAAACAGCCCAAATCTCCATCAACAGATGAGTGGCTAAACCAACTGTGCTATATACATACGATGGAATATTATGCAGCTGCAACATAGAATAAAGTCAATAAAATAACAACATGGATGAATCTTGAGGATATTGTGCTAAGTGAAATTAGCCAGAAACAAAAGGACAAATACTGTATTGTCTCACTAATATGAGCTAACATTAATGATTGAATTTTGAGAGTTAAAGTTAAGAATACAGGTTTGAGACAGAAACAGGGTTGAGATTGGGTGTTTGGTGCTGAAGGAGTACAGATTGTGGAACAGGACTGATTGTAAAAACTTGGAAATGGATAGCACAATGCGACCTGATGGTAGCACTATAAGTACACTGAATGAAGCTGAATGTAAACATGGTTGAGGAAGAAGAGCTGGGAATGCATATGACACCAGACGAAAAGAGGATAAAGATTGAGATGGTATAATTTAAGAAAGCCTAGAGTGGATAATAATGGTGATTATAAGTTGAAATATACAAATGCTTTTGCATGAGGGAGAACAAATGAATGTCAACATTGCAAGGAGTTGAAATAGTATACAGGAAAAAAGTACAATCAATGCAAGTTATGGTCTATAGCCAATAGTAATACTGTAATATGCTTCCACTGAATGTAACAAAGGCATTATGCCAAAATTAAATGTCAAGAAATGAGGGGTATGGTATAGCAGTATAGATTCTTTGAGGAAGAAAAGGAAATGTATTCATATAGATCATGGTAGTGAAAGCATGTCTATTTACTTGGGTTGGATTGTATGTGTGATAAAACTGTTTAATAAATGAACAAGTGCTAGAAAAAATGTGGAGAAAAAGATGCACCCATTCACTATTGGTAGGGAAGCTGAGAGGTACAGCTGCTTGGAGGGCAGTGTGGTGGTTCCACAGGAGGCTAGAGGTGGAGTTACCATATGATCCTGCAACCTGGTTGCTAGGTCTAAACCTGGAGGAACTGAGAGTGAAGACATGAATGGACATTAGCACACTAGTGTTTATGGCGGCAGTGTTTGGGATTCACAATGGATGCAGGTGGCCTAAGGGTATAACAACTGAGGGAAGGAAGGAGGAACTGTGGTGTATACATACAACAGACTACTGAGCAGTTGCAAGAAGGAATGAAGTTATGAGGCATGCAACTAAGTCTATGAACTTTAAATTTAAGGACAGTATGTTGGATGAAATAGCTGAAACAGAAAGACAAATATTATCATGCCTCACTCATAGGGACAAAGTATAATGTACGAACTCAGAGAATTGAAGTTGAGAGCATGGGTTAGCAGGCTGAGGCCTATTGTAAAAGGTCTTAGATTGTAAGCTCTTACAGCAGTGACATATTTAGGAATTGTAACTGTTATTTCTAAATTCTGAGATACTGAGCCGTTCGTATATAACTGATTATTCCCAGAAACTTTGGGTATGTATGTGACACCTGAGACTCAGAGTTAGAGCTCTGAAAATTACTCCATACAGCAACTGTTAAAAAAGTTGAAAAAGTGATCAGACTTCAACTAGAGATATGAATGAAGCAGATCTGGATAGGACTAAGATAAGTCAGAATACAGGGTAAAGGATGATATGGGTCATACTTTAAAACTTCAACTTCTGTGTGAGACCAAAAGGAGATGTTTATTTGGTGCAAAATTTATATTTTGGGTGGCACATTACTTAATTTAACTTGTGTGTTCAGTTAAATTGCACATTATAAGTACATGGAATCTTGAATAAGGCATAAGACCTTGTTGGTTTTTTCAGGTTAGTGTGATGTCCCGATATATCCCAGAGTAATAAAAAAGTATTTTCAAAGTCCCCTTAGGGGACTGGGGAGAAAGGAGGAAATATTTAACTTCCCTGTTTGGGGAATTCCTGATATTCTCCCAAGCAGTGTGGGCAATTAATTCAATAGACTAAGCCTTAGGGTGGGCCATGGTGGCTCAGCGGGCAGAGTTCTTCCTGCCATGCTGTCAATCTGGGTTCGATTCCTGCCTGCCCAAGGGGGAAAAAAAATAGACTAAGCCCTCGATCTTGGGGTTTGTCCCTATGAAACATTACTGCAAAGGAGAAGCTTAGCCTACTTATAATTATGCTTAAGAGACACTCCCAGATAATCTATTTTGTTGCTCAGATGTGGCCTCTCTCTCTCTCTGAGCCAACTCAGCACGTGAACTCACTGCCCTCCCCACTATGTGGGACATGACTCCCAGGGGTGAAAATCTCCCTGGCAACATGGGCAGAAATCCCGAGATGAGCTGGGACCCAGCATTATGGGACTGAGAAAGCCTTCTTGACCAAAAGGGAGAAGAGAGAAATGAGACAAAGTAAAGTTAAAGTGGCTGAGATATTTCAAACAGATTCTTGAGAGGTTATCCTGTAGGTTATTCTTATGTATATTGTATGGATATCCTTTTTCAGTTTAGGGTGTATTGGAGTGGCTGGAGGGAAGTATTCTGAAACTGTAGAGCTGTGTTCCAATACCCATGTTTCTTGAGGATGATTGTAGCTTTTTCAATGTGACCATGTGATTGTGAAAAACTTGTGTCTGAAGGTCCTTCTATCCAGGGTTTGGAGAGATGCATAAAAAAATAAGGATAAAAAATAAGAAAATAATGGGGGGGTAAAGTGTAAAAAATTGGGTAGATGGAAATACTAGTGGTCAGTGAGAGGGAGGGGTAAGGGGTCTGGGATGTATGAGTTTTTTATTTTTTTTCTTTTTATTTCTTTTTCTGAAGTGATGCAAATGTTCTAAAGCTGATCACGGTGATGAATATGCACACATACACAGAGAACAAATGAGATAAATAAGCTGGCAGGGCCTAGCCATGCAGAGGTTCCCATATCCTTCCCTCCTCTCCACCTGCTGCCCTTCCACTCCCACCAAGAAGCTGCTTAGACTCTGGGCATGGTCCACCTTTCCATCTCATTTCCCAGTAACCAACAGCATTGGGTCCACGGCCTTCACTCGGTAGCCCACCCCAGAATTAGCACTTCGGGAAGGAGCCAGATGTGCAAGCGCGTGTATGAGCACGTGGGCCCAGAATCCCCTTGCCCTTGGCGTGCAGCCCGGGGCCAGGGCGCTGGGAGAGGCAGCACAGTTTTCTCGGGAATGGGGACACAGACTCTCCATCCCACAGCCATTTTGCATAGCGCGACTTCATGAGGGAAGGGCGTCAGGCAATAACACAGCTGGCAGCCCACAGCGTTAAATTGTCCGTAAAAGCGGTTGTTAAATCTGAAAAAAAAAAAAAAAAAAAAAAAAAGCGGCAGCCCTCTGCAGACACTCAGTGGGCTGCTTATTCAGGAATTTTACAAAAGCCCAAGGCCAGTAATGAGACCTCCGGTCCTCCACGTCCCTCTCAGCGTGGCTGCCACCATGTGAGCCCTGCACAGCCAGGCCTAATTGATGAGGTTTTGATGCTCAAATGGAGCTCTGATTGCCGGAGTTTCAAGGAACTGCTGCCAGTTAGGGCTCTGAGGTGAAGGGAGATTTTTACACTTCGTTCCCAGAGCTCAGCTAATGACTATTATGACATGAAAACTAACTTGGGGAGAAATGAAAAAAGGCAGAGGGACCAAGACCTCCAGGTTTAATTCTGTAATCTGATTGTCTCTCAGCAAAAGGAGGCTGGAGAACAAAATGCCCACGGAATACCTCTTGCTCATTCAACTACCGAAGGAGCAGCCAGCTCGTTTCATTGTGGATTGTGGAAGGTGCAGCTGGTGCTGGAAGGTTCCAGTCACAGGAAAAGCAAATGCCTTAGAAACTGACTGCTGAAGTGGCAGCTCCACACATTGCCAAATGCTTCCCTCTCGGTGCAGAAGCAGACAGCCTGGTTGGAATTCCGGCTCAGCCTCTTAACAGCTCTGGGCAAGTATCTTCCTTCCCTCCCTTCATTTTCTTCGTCTGTAAAATTTGGCGTGGAATAGGTGACTTAGAGCATTACGCTGAAGATTGCAGGAAAGAATAAATGCACGCGAAGAGGTTTGCTCAGGTTTGTGAGCTCAGAGCCCTCATCTTCTCTCCGTGATCCCTCCCTCTTCGGGCTTACTGGGTGTAAGTAACCTGGTTTATTCTGTTTGAATCGCAACAGTCGCCAAAACAACCTCTACAACTGACTTCTATCTTTTCAGCTTACTATGTACTAGGCACTGTGCTGCATGTTTTAATATGGATCCCCTCAGGTGCTCTTAGTTGCGTTTCGGAAATACCATAGTATTTTACCTTCTGCAAGCGTCACCTTCCGACCATTTGCTGCAGCACTTGTCAGCACTATTTAAGCTCCTTGCCTCCTTCCCAGGCAGTGCAGAGGTCAGAGCTGGCTCTAAGCCTGGATTCTAGCTGTCAGCATTGACTGTGGGAGTGGGTGGGCCACTCCTATGGAGGGGCACAAGACGAAGTGCTGCTGTTATCCACATTATATCTTTATGTAAGTGAAGGCGAGTCCAGAAGCAAGGGGACGTCTGACACAAGATAAAGGAATTGAGGTGACCTGGATCTGAAGTTAAAAAGTCTGTACTATTCAAGTGTTGAGATACCTCAAGGGAAAAATCAAAGGAAAGGACGGGGATATGTTATAAAAGACAACACTATTCAAGGCCCAGGAGGATTTAGAGTGGGTATGAGTTGGGTAAGAAGGTCCCTGGGGTGCTTGTGACAAGAGCATGATCTCGAGCATTTAGAGAGAATCTCCATCATCTTCTTGAAACAAGTGATGCCAGTGATGAATCTTATTTCCATCTCCTCATTCTTTGACAGGGAATCTTTTAAAAAAGTCTCTGTAAGCTCTTTTGATCCTCTTTATTCTGTTGTGTCCTCACATTTTTCTATTTCCTTTTTCTGAATTTGCTGTTAATAAATGTTAAAGTTTTGAATCTATTCTCTGTGTCTCCTACCCTTTCCTGCTTTTGTGGCATAGATCTCAACTGAATGGTCTGTCTCAGTAATTGACTCCACAGCTATGTCACTCTGTTCATTTTCTTCACTTTGCATTTTTACATCACCTAATTGCTTCTCATGTCATGGGTATAACATCCTGTCTTATCATTTTGAAAGTATCTCCTTCCATTGATGTTGATACCTTTTCCTGGTGCTGTTCTTCCTCAGAAGTAGATGATTCATCAGGAATTTCTTGTGTGTCTTCAGATGCTGGTCTTCTGCGACGATGAGATGGTCCTGATACTGGAAGGATGTTCGGATAGCTACTCTTCTGGATGGCTCTTTCCTTCAGTGTGTAACAAGTCACAGGGCTTTGCTCTCCCTCATCAGCTTGACTGAACTTCCTCCATCCTTCCTTTTCTCCTCTGCCCCCCCTTCCTCCTCCTCCCTCCACTCTTTTTCCTCCTCCCCTTCTGCCCCTCCTCTTCCTCCTCCTTCTTCTCTGTTTTAGGAAGAAAGAACATCCATTTATTTATTTATCTTTAATTTTCTATTACAGTAACATACAATCAACTCAAACTCTTCCATTTTGGCCAATTTCCAACTTATAATTTAGTGGTATTAATTATATTCACAATGCTGTGTTACGGGTCTAGTTTTCCACCTGCCGGAATGCAATATACCTAAAGTAGAATGACTTTTAAAAAGGGGAATTTAGTAAGTTACAAGTGTACAGTTCTAAGGCCATGAAAATGTCCCAATTAAAGCAAGTCTATAGAAATGTCCAGTCTAAGGTATCCAGGGAAAGGTACCTTATTCAAGAAGCTGATAAAGCTCAGGGTTCTCTCAGGCGGAAAGAAGAAGAAAATAGCTTCTTCTCCAGGCCTCTTGTTTCATGAAGCTCCCCCAGGGGCGTTCTCCTTCATCTCTAAAGGTTGCCGGCTGGTTCCACATGTGGCCACATCCTCATGAAGGGCACCGTTCTCTGCAGTGTCCCCTCCCGGAAGCCCAGAATTTTCCAGAACATCAATTTCTGGTTTCTTTGTACACAAGAGTTCAGTCCTCAGCTTATCTCTTTCCTGTTGCATTTCTTTATAAGCTGTGAGGAGAAACAAGGCTGCACTTTCCACATTGAATTTGGAGATCTCTTCTGCTAAATATCGAAGTGCATGGCTTTTAAAATCTGCCTTCCAGGCTAAGCCACTAGTCAGTTTTGCCAGATTATCTGCCATTTTAAAACAAAGCTGGCTTTCCTTCCAGTCTATAATAACATGTGCCTCATTTCTTTCTAAGGACTTATCAGAAGTGTCTTTAGAGTCCACATTTCTACCAACAGTCTCTGCAAAGCACTCTGGGCCTTTTCTTTCAAGTTTCTCACTACTCTTCCAAAATCTACCTCTTATCCATTTAAAAAAAAGTCATTCCGACATGTTTGGTATTTGCAAATTGCAGCAGCACCCCACTCCTAGTACTAAAATCTGTTCTAGTTTACTAGGTGCTGGAATGCAATATACCAGAAATTGAGTGGCATTTAAAAGGGGGAATTTAATACATTGTTAGTTTACAGTTCTGAGGCTGAGAAAATGTCCCAGTTAAAACAAGCCTATAGAAATGTCCAATCTAAGGCATCCAGGAAAAGATACCTTGATTCAAGAAGGCAGTGAAGTTCAGGGTTTCTCTTTCAAGTGAAAAGGCATATGGTGAACACCGCATCTGCTAGCTTCCTCTTCAGGCCTCTTGTTTCATAAAGCTTCCCCAGGGGCATTCTCCTTCATCTCTAAAGGTCACTGGTTGGTGGACTCTGTCTCTCTCAGAATCTCATAGCTTTTTCTCTCATCATTCTGTCATCATTCTCTGCTCTCTCAGAATCTCCAAATGTTGCTGGCTGGTCACTCTGTGGTTCTCTCAGCCCCATTGCTCTGCTTAGCTCTGCTGTGGCTTTCTTGTTGTTCTCAAAAGGCATTCTCTCCAGAAGAGTTTGCCCTTTTATAGGATCCCAGTAAACTAATTAAGACCCACATGGAATGGATGGAATCACATCTCCCTCTGTTCCAATTTAATATTCATAATTCGGTGAGTCATGGCACAGCAGATATAATCTCAACAAGTTTCCAACATATAGTGCTGAACAGGATTTAAGAGAAACGGTTGCTCCCACAAGATTGGATTAGGATTAAGCATGAGTTTTTTAGGGTACACAAATCCTTTCAAACCAGCATAGCTACCATCTTCAATATTCATCACCTCAAACAGACATTCTACAGCTGTTAAGCAATGAGTCCTCCCCTCACCACCCCTGTCCCCTGGTAACCTCTAACCTATTATTCTGTTTTGACAGAATGTGCTTATTCCAGATATTTTATGTGATATCATACAATATTTGTGATTTTGTGTCTGGCTTATTTCATCCAACATGATGAAATCTTCTTCAAGGTTCATCCATATTGTAGCATGCATCAGGACTTTCTTGTTTTGTTTATGGCTGTTTAATATTCCATTGTGTGATTATAATACATTTTGTTTTCCCATCCATCTGTTGATGGATATTCTAGTTCACTAGCTGCTGGAATGCAATATACCAGAAACAGAATGGCTTTAAAAAAAGAGGAACTTAATAAATTGCTAGTTTACAGTTGTAAGGCCAAGAAAAATGTCCCAATTAAAATAAATCTATAGAAATGTCCAATCGAAGGCATCCGGGAAAGATACCTTGGTTCAAGAAGGCCGATGCAGTTCAGGGTTTCTCTCTCAAGTGGAAGGGCACATGGAGAACACAGCATCATCTGCTCGTTTCTTCTCCTGGCTTCCTATTTCATGAAGCATCCCGGGAGGCATTTTCTTTCTTCATCTCCAAAGGTCGCTGGCTGGTGGACTCTGCTTCTCACGGCTATGTCATTCTGCTCTGCTCTCTCTGAATCTCTCATTCTCCAAAATGTTTACTCTTTTATAGGACTCCAGAAACTAATCAGGAGCCACCCGAATGGGTGGAGACATGTCGTCACCTAATCCAGTTTAACAACCACTCTCGATTACATCACATCTCCAGGGAGATGATCTAATTACAGTTTCAAACATACAATGCTGAATAGGGATTAGAAGAAATGGCTGCCTTTACTAAATGGGATTAGGATTAAAAAATGGCTTTTCTAGAGTACACACATCATTTCAAACCAGGACATTGGATATGTGGGCTACTTCCAACTTTTGGCTAGGTGAATAAATCTGCTATGAACATTGGTTAACAAATATCTGTTCGACTTCTTCTTTCAACTTTATTTGGAAATACACCAAATGTGGTATTTCCATATCACACAATAATTCTATTTCCAAGTTTATGAGGAACTGTCAACTGATTTCCACAGTGGCTGCACCATTTTATAACACCACCAACAATGTGTAAGTGTTTCAGTTTCTTCACATTCTCATCAGTCATTATTATTTTCTTGTTTTTTTAAAAACAACAGCCATCCTTGTGGTATCTCATTGTGGTTTTGATTTGCATTTCCTTAATGAACAAAGATGTTGAGCATATTTTCATTTGCTTATTAGCCATTTGTTTATCTTCTTTAGAGAAATGTCTTTTCAATTCCTTTGCCCAATTTCTAATTGTTTTGCCTTTTTGTGAATGTTCTTTCTTTTGTTCTCCAGGCAATCATTCTCCATATCCTGGTCTCTGATTTTTATATCCAAAATCTTAGAGCATGCAACAAATCTAGATCCATTCTCACCTTGTCTATTCTCAGCTGTGTTTTGGAATTGCTCTCCTTACTCAATTTAATTCAATCTGCATCCCCCCCCCTTTTTTTTTTGTATGCTGTATAGTGGGAGTCACATTTCATTCTTTCTCCATGTGACTATCCCATTATTGCATCACCATTTGTTGAAATTTTTTTTGGGGGGGTGGGGTTTGAGGGAAGTGCATGGCCAGGAATTGAACCCGGGTCTCCCCCATGGCAGGCGAGAATTCTACTACTGAACTATCCTTGCCCCCCTGCATCCCATTTTTGAAACATTCTTCCTAAGTTCTGGCTCACTGATGCTACCTTTTTCCATTTTCCACTGATAGAATAGATTTTTTTAAATAAACATATTTTCTATGGATTTTTTGTAGAAATGTAGCCTGTACTTCATGCTCATTCCCACATCTTGTATTTCTTCCAGTAACTTTATTCAAAAATAATTTCTCCATTCAATCTTCTGCCCACTTTGCTCTGGCTTCATCTCCCCTATACCACCTAAACTATTCTTATTAAGGCTACCAGTACCTTTGATATTGAAATCCTATTAAGGCTGCCAATACCCTCTATATTGAAAAAAGTAGGTGAGAATTTTTAATTCTCTGTTAAAATGAGATGAGAATTTTTAATTTTCAATTTTCATCTCATTTTAATAGCCTTTAACTTAGTTAACAATTCTGTCCTTCTTTTCTTAGCTCTTGGGACACCATCGTCTCTTCATTTTCCTCTTATGTCTCTGCTTGCTCTCTCTCAGTCTTTTCTGCCAGACACTTGCCGCTATCAGTTCTGAGAATATTAGAATTCTTCAGTACTCAATTCTGAGACTTATTTTCTTGGAGACACAGACCCTAAGATGGAGATTAGTGATCGGCATGCAGTTCACTTACCAGGGACAACTTTGGGGCACCACACCTCGGGGTGGAGGGGAAGAAGCAGCCTGAGTGAGAGAAGCTGAGCTGCAGTGCAGTCCCAATGAAGGCTTCAGCTAACCCTAGAGGGATTTGCTGGACAGTCCTGTAGCTAGATGGTCCTTCAGAGTTGTTTCAAGTTGGTATTAGGGAGCTGGGTCGTTGTACCTGAATAGTCATTAGTTGTGAATTGTTCTTGGATAAAGGTGTGAATTTCAGTTGTTATCAACAGTGCCAATCCTCAGGGAGGCTCTTTGCTGAGGTCTGTCTTCTGATATAAGATCTTCGTTCCTGAAAGTAGATCTGGGTGGCACAACAGGCACATCCACCGCACTTAATTTTTGGATCCTGGAGACCTAACTGATCTCCTGGGGCTTTCAGTCTCTCTCTCCCAAATCCATTTTCATGGAGCTGCTAGACTGAACCTTAGAAAAATATTTTTTTGCACCATTCCAGTGCCTTTTCATATTGCCTTCCAAATATGGAGTATACCAGCTCCTTCATATTTGTCAGCTACTTCTCACGTGTCATCTTTTGATGTATCCATATTTCAGACTTGTAGAAATGCTTTTTTTCTGTATTGATTTTTTTCTTGAGCAATATATTATTCTTCACATTCCTGAGTGCTTAAATATACTGTGGTCTTATGGTAATAGTGATATTCTCTCTCCATCTATCTCCTCTATCCTCTTTTTTTTTAAAATGGGCAGTCACTGGGAATCGAACCTGGGTCTCCGGCATGGCAAGCGAGAACTCTTGCCTGCTGAGCCACTGTGGCCCACCCCTCTCTATCTTCTTTAAACATTCAGCTTGGGTGCCATCTCCTCTGGTGAGTCCCCAGTGTCCCCTGCCTGACCAAATGCTCCTCCTTTGGCCTCTCATGATCATCAGTGGTTATCTCTTTTTTTTTTTTGGCAAGAGCAGGCTCCATGAATTGAACCTGGGTGACATAGCAGATGAGAATTCTGCCACTGAGCCACCGTTGCACTGCCCTGGTAATCTTTATAGCAGAGATTCCTTTGCCTTCTGATTGTCTAACTCCTTCATTACACTGTGATCTCCCTCAGGGACAGGGGCTGCGTCTCTTTCAACTTTGGATCCTCAAGCCTTGTACGGTAATTGATATAATGTGTATACCTTGTAAATATTTGTTGAGTTAATCAGCACATGAATGAGGATGACATAACAATAATGGGCCCAGGATGAGTTAGCAACATGACATTCCTTTTGCCTCTTGAGGTAATTCGGTCATGCTTGAACAACTACCTCCAGGGGACTGCACACACCTTTGTGAAACCGCATCCAGCTGGAGAGTTCAGGGTTCCCAACAGGCAGCATATTATGATGGGAAATGGTGGCTGTTGAGCCCAAAGATCTGATATTGATTCCTCCTTTTTCACTTGTTAGCAATGGGATCTAGTGAGTAAATTAATATCCCCAGCCCATCGTATAGGATTAGATTAGATCATCTCTAAAGATGCCATAAAATCAGATTATTGAATTATTTCTCAACATATATCTGATTTTCCACTAAGAAGTTCCACTCTCTGAGCTCAACTCCAAATTGCAGAGTCTCGCCTGATCTGCGTCTACAAAGACATTGCCCCTGAACTATCTGACAGCCCTGGGCCACTTTTCTCTCCACCCAACCAGTCTCTCCCAGAAGAAGACCACAGGCATGTCTGAATTCCAGATAAGTTATTTAATATTAGAGAAGACACAAGCCTGGTTCTATGATAACCTGAAATGCCCGGGTCCCAAGGAGAGTAGGCAGAAAGTCTATAGATCTGCCTTGCTGTCTAGAATACGCAGGATAACTTTGGAGGTAGCAAATCCTCACTGTGGACCATGGGAGACTCTCTCTCCCAGGGTGGTCTTATACCTGACAGACCCCAACAGCTCCTATGTAGGAACTGGCATGCATTCGGGGCTCAGGAGCTAGGATACCACAGCAGCATTTGAGTCATTACCACGATTAAAGGAAGAAGGGGAATTTATAATTCTTATACGACTGAAGTGTTCACTGTTTTTTGTGTTATTTAAAAATAACTCCACAGAAAATAAATATAATAGATATCCCTGAGTCAGTGTGTCATTTCCTTGCCACTATATAATGTGTGATATATGTATTGTCTTCCTCTTAAATGGTAAATTATGCTTTATTTTATTTATTTTCCAGATGGGGAAATAGAGGCAGAAAAAAGTTATACGTCTTGTCTCACTAGTGATAATGTTTGTTATGATGGAGATGAGAACATTTCAGTTTATTGAAACAAACTGTGCTGGGGTTTGTATCCCTTCCTTAGAATTTTTCTCTTTCTTGGGAAAAACAATCTTTAAATAACTTTGGTCCAGCAGATTGCAAAACATGTTTTTGGCTGCAAATTTTGAGTTTCACATCAGAGCACAATTCTGGTAATGAGAAAGTTATGGGGAAATCAACTTCTGCTCCTAATTCACTTGACATTATTAAAGCAATATGTGGTAGGCTTGTCTGATCACCCATGTGCACAATTGCCTGAGGTGTATCTGTGTCTAATGAAGGAGGCATCAGCCACGTGGCTGTGACTGAGATTGGGCGTCAATGTATCTCTCCCCTTAACCTGCACAATATCTCTATTTTGGTTGTGGGTCTCATTCTTTCAAATGTGTGACTGTGGCCTTCAAGTGCCTATATGATTTGGACCTGAAGAGGTCAGCTTCTGATTATGGGCCAAGAGTATAACCAAGGTCACAGACCTTTAAAATCTGAGTTTAGAGAACATGTCAGTCTGAATCTGATATTTCATTATATTTACCTATCTATCATTTATCCATCCATCTACCTACCAGCCCAACTCTTAATTTATCTATTATCTATCAAAAATCGGTCATCTATATATTACCTATATGTCTGTCTATCTATCATGTGTCATCTATCTATGATATCTATCATATTATCTGTTTATCTGTCTACCTGCCTATCCCTCTGTCTAACCACCTGGGTATCTATCATCTTTCCACTATCTATTTATCTACATACCTACTTACTGATCACACTCACATATGTACAACTATAGTTAGGACTGTAATTAGGATTGACATCCAAAAGAGAAAGATCACAGGATTTAGAAATCATTGCCTTGCTCAAGGTAAAATTATTAAACTGGTGTTCACAAGAGGTGATCATGAGCCTCGCTGTAATAGCAATGCCCAGAAAAAGCACAGTTATTAAACTGGGGTGTTCAGGAGAGGAGACCATAATGGTAATTGTTCCTTAAGAAAAAAGAAACCCTCAAATAACCCCATTCAGAGTATTGTGACAGTATTAGCTTTTGGAACTGTCCTCTGAGGTCAAAAATAAAATGTCTGAGATAAGTAGCTATTATAAAAATAAAAGTACATTCTCAATGTAATACATTCATGTATTAGAGTTGTATAATAATATCTTTACTGTGTCTCTACAATACACAAAGTCTAGAATTCCCAAATTAGCCATTGAGCATTTCAAAGAGTTTTCCCAGACACCTTTATTTCCCATTATTAGTATGCTAGCTAGATTATCCTTTTGTGCTATCCATTTCATAGAGAGAAAATGCTTCTGCACTGAATAACCAACAGACCGGTTTCTTACATGAGGCAAAATTACTTGAAGTATCTCTTTGCTCTGCGCACATTAAAACTTTGTAGGACATTAATTGATGTGTTCTGACTAGGCACAATCCATTTAGGGAATATTCCAGCTGTTTGGGGGAAGAGACAGGGCAGAAAATAATAGGCCCTTCCTCCTCTCACATACCCCCACATTGGGAATAAGGATACTTTGTTTCAATTACATTTAATACCTAATGCTTCAACAACTCTTTTCCAGCTGTTATTAAATATTGATACTTAATATTATGTATCTTTCAGTATTCTTTCAATTTGGACTTCTGCTCTACTTGTTTTCCCCTTGTTTCTAGTTGAGTTGTCTTTGGGAAAAGGTGCCTCTTTGATCTTTCGAAAAGCATTATACAAATGAAGCCAGAATCTTCGTTTTTGGTTCTTTCAAAAGGAAATTGGTTGAGGCATTCTTATAACTTCTGCCTCTTGAAAGTATCCTCATTGTGTCACATGATCTCTTTTAAAAGTGGAGTTCTTCATGGCAGGGCCCTATTTTATTCTTCTTTGCAACCTAACACCAATTATATTCCCTGGTGCATAGTAGGTGATCTGTAACACTTTCGTTAATTTAATTAAATGAAAAATAGCCAGCATCTCCTTCTATCATTACTCCTGCAGAGATTTTCACATCATATAAATCATGACCAGTTGAATATTTCCATTCTTTTGGAGATGAATTAAGTGACTTTTCCAAGTCCCATATAATTTATTTATGATGGTACTGAAACTAAAATCCAGGCACTCTGCAGCCTGGATCTTTATAGCTGAGGTCTGAAGTATTTATTTCATTTACTGAGCAGCTACTACGTGCCAGGTTTTATTCAGGGAGTAAAGAGAGGAGTAATACCTAAAGCCTTCCTGTAGAGAGCTGTTTTCTACTGCTGTCTTAATGCAGTGAGTATTTAATTCTGCAGTGGAAGTGTCCTTGCCCCTCATGGTTCCATCATACCCTTTGTTGAATGGAGGTTTTGGACTATTTGATTTGTTTCAATTGCATCTTGATATAAATTGTTCATTTACCTTCATTTCCCAGAGAAGGAAAAATGAGACTCCATAAGGAACAAATTGCAGGGCATACATATTTGGGAGAAGGACTCAGTGAGTTTTAGCCTCATTTGCCCAAATCAAGCTCATTATTTCCGAGCCTGGGTGACACAGTGGGGAGAGAAGATTATCAGGGGGCATGGCCTGTTTGGGAGAAGGGATGTGATAAGGAATGTGAGAAATTTCTGTATAATCTCTTTTGCATTTGGGATATTTTTAAAGTCTAGGAACAAAGTAGAAATATTAAAATCATTCTAATTGAAATTTGAGATTCATACCCAGAACTCAAATTTGCCTTAGAAGTGAGAAGGGCACCAGTGGCTTTGTTGCTTGAACTCTTTGCCAAATTAACTTTAATAACTGATAACTGCTTAATATGCACAATGGAAAAAAATCAAGCACAGTAATCGACATTACTAACTATATTCATGCTTGAAAAAAGGATTTCTCCTTTTGATTTTTCAAGTTTCATTTGTGAGTTTCCTAAATAGTCATCTTCTTTAGATCATTTGAGTGTCTCTTTACAGATGATAAACATTACACAGTACAGAATTGGAGGGCAGAGGGGTGTAAAGGTAAAGAGAGAAGTGTCCCTTTTAACTGGAAATCCAAGCAAACATGGAGATAAATTACCTTTGCAAAAAAATGCAAGTAAATTAAGGTAGGATTTGATTTACCAAAATTAATTTATAATGTCTTTTTTTTTCTCTGTGGATATCCTCTATAAATGACTGTATATCCATTTGGGTAAGAAAAGAAAGGGTAAAAGAAGGAACTCCTAAAGCTGGCCTATAGATTGGAAACATTGTTTGAAACTAATTTATAGGGAATGGGGTTTCTCCAAATAATTCACAACACTTTTCCTAGTGAGTGTGAACAAACTAGAGCAGTAATAGGTTCTTGGTGGTTATTGAAATCAACCTGCTGTGGACAAGCAAAATGATTTGTTTTAGTGGATCCCTGATGTGTTGACCGGCTGCCCAGAATTCAGATCCAGTTGCCAGAGATGTGCAAGAAATGGAAAAACTTCATCTTGGCTTCTTGTGGTCCACAAATGCCTTGTATGAAAGCAAGAGTAGGGTAATTGGCTACCCCAGTGAGATGGTCTGGAACAAAGGTTTGAAAAGCTTGTGCCTATAGCCTAAAATATGAGACTTATTTATCAGAGACTGGCTGCTGTCTAGGTCTTCCCTTCCAGACATCAGGAGTCTTTGGGGACTGGTAGCTTGGGTCAACTGAGACACAGCAACCAGCATGATCGGGTGCAAAAACGGAAAGAAGTTTTATCTATTTGCTTTCTCCCATGTGTTAGGCATCTCTCCTACTCTCAATATTCCCAGTGTGATAGGAATTATTACCCTCCTCTTCTTACAAATTAATAAAAAATGAAGTTGAGTGGTTGATCTGACTCCTCTCTCCTCCCTCACACCATTCCAGCTGCACTGGCTTCTTGCTGTTCCTCTTGCACCAGGAGCTTTCCATTGACTGTCCTGCCTGCCAGAAGGGATTGTACTCTAGACACTCACTCTCTAATATAGCATATATTTTACTTACTTACTTCCTGTATTCTCTGCCTCCCCCACTAGAGGTTTCCCGTGTGTTTGTTTAGTTTATCCCTCTGCCTAGAAGAGTGTCAATCTTAGTATGCACTCAGGGGCCACCCAATAGCTGTTAATGAATCAGTAAACTTGCCCAAGGTCACACAGCAGGGAAAGGAGTTAAAAAAAAAAAGAAATAAAAATTTTCTGACTCTGAAGCCTATTTGCTGCTTTACTGGGTGCGACTTGGTCTCTTGGAGCTCAATCTTTCCTCTTCTCAAGTGTGAGTTTGAACCAGATACTTTCTCTGTGTTTTCTAAGTTGACCTCTTGTGTTCCTTAACTGTTTGTTTTCTTAAGGTGTGGAGGGAGAGCAAGGATCCTTTCTCCTAGGAGTTTCCCATTGCATTTTCCATTTGCTGCTACTTGCTTTACCACTGCGTGTCTTAATTTTCCAGGGCAAGTATGACAATTGTGACACACGGGTGGCTTACACCCTGGTGCAGGGTGACACCATTTTGGTGGCTAGAAGTTCCAAATCAAAGCATCAGCTAGCCATGCCTTCTCCAAAGTCTGTAGCATTCTGGTAATGGAATTGTCCTTCGCATGGTGATCTCTCTCTCTCTAGCTTCTTCAACTTCTGGTTTCTTCTGATTTCTGTTGACTTCTGCCTTCTACCAACTGACTCTTCTCACTTAAAGATAATATGGATTAAGACTCACCTAGATTCAATTGGACCTCACCTAAATAGGATCTTTTGAAGATTCTGTTCTCAAATGAGTCCTCACAATAGATGATAATAACATCTTCAAAGGCCCTATTTGCTAGATGGGTTTATAGACCCAGGAATGTGTATTAAGGCTTGAACATATCTTTATGGGGAACATCAGTCAACCCCCAACACTGTATTCTCTCGGTATCTGGCTCAGCCTGGCTGATTAACTCCCAGCTTCTCCTTTAGCTTAATGAATTGTTTGGTGCACATGACTTCACCTTGACTCATTAACCCAGACTTAGTTACTCAGCAGGCAGGATCCAGCTGAAAGATGGAACGTAGTTTCTATTTCTTGTTCTAACTCTAAATGATCAGTTACTTCCCATTGTGCTCTTTTGAGAAGGATTCTGAGGCTGTTTGGGGCTCAGTGGGAAGGAGGGCTTGATGGATTAGGCCTGTCTGCCAGAAGCTTGGTATGATGAAGTAGAGGTTTGTGCTCCAGGCAAAAGAAGAGTTAAGAAGAGTTCTTCTCTCCTTTTCCCGCCATGTTGCCCTACTGCATACATTTCTACCCCATCCTCAGGAAGTAACATTATTGGGAAAGTAACTGCCAATACTCTTCTTTCTGGCCCTTTCTTTACTTTTACCCTTGAGAGGAAGTGTTGTGAATTGGGAAAAGGAATGTGGATGTAGCTTCTGGAATGAACCTCTGTCTCTTTTGGATTAATTCAGTGGATCTCAATCCTGGATGCACACTATCACTACCAAGTGAGAATGAGGTTCTTTTTTTTTCATGCTCATGCCCAGGTACCACCCCCAGAGATGATGCCTTATTTCATCTGGGGTGGAGCTCTGAACATGAAGAGTTTCAGCAGCTGCCTAGCTGTAGCCATTATTAAGACACTATTACCCCAGGAAAAACAACTACTCTGTGCTTCCCTGCAGTAAGTAGCCTGCACGTGTGAAGGAGTGTCTGTGGTTTTTCACGTGACACAAAGGGTGAGTGTGTCCATTCACTTCAGGGAAGGTATTAGGAAACCCAGTTGTGGCTATGCATTTAAGAGGGGTTCTTAAACTTGTTTTACTAGTTATTAAGCTGTCTCCCTTCCTACATCTCTCTAACTCCTCGTTTTGTTCCAAGCTCCGAAACTGAGAGCCATGATGAACTTTGCCGCTAAACTCCAGAACCAAATATTTGCCATCATTGGTCCAACTCTATCAGCTGCCATCAGTTATTTTTGCACTTGAATCTACTCATTTCAGACCTTACACGTCACTGAGAAGGCCAAAGAAGCCAACCCTAGTGACAGTTTGGAAATATGCTCAAGTGACAGTTTGGAAATATGCTCAGCCTTTGCGCCAAGGGCATTTCTTCCTTACATTTAAGATGTGCATTAAAAATTGAAGTGGGTTCTGCACATTTGGACGCCACTTATCCTAAATTCTTTAAAAGGCTCATAAACAGATCTCTATGAGATAGTCGTATAAAGGGAGAATATATTACTCAGGGCAGATTAAAATCAGGGAGCCTCATTGCATATGTGACAATGTTAAACCCAGCAGAAGGAGAATCACACAATGCCCTTGCGCTGGAAGAGTTTTCAGGCTAGATTATAAACAATCAAATGTCTTGGGTTTAAGAAAACATAGTTTATTTGAGGAGGATATCAGCCAGTTTCTTGAGAGCATATATGAAGGCCATCAGCTTTTGCCCTGGTTTTCCAGGGCTCCTATAACAAATACCATCAACCAGTTGGCTTAAATAACAGGAATTTAAGGTCTTACAGTCTTGGAGGCTAGAAGTCCAAAATCAAGGTGTCAGCAAGATTATGCTTCCTCTGAAGTGTGTAGCTTTTTGGGAGTGGCATGCCAATCAACCATAACTCAATCTCTGCCTCTGCCACATGGCCATCTCTCTTCTGCTATCTTCTCCTCATTCCCGCTACTGTTTGCAAATTTATTCTGCCTGTAAGGACTCCAGACATCTTGGATTAAAGTCCACCCTCATTCAGTTTGGCTTCGCCTTAACTGATAATATCTTCAAAGTCCTATTTAAAAATAGGCCCACACCCAAGGACCAGCGGTTAGGACTTGAACATGTCTTTGTGGGAGGTATGATTCAATTTATAACCTCTCGTTTGACTTCAATGGAGAGACCCTACAGAATGAGCACGCTAGGCTTTCCCCCCACTCTGTAGCTATATAGAACGTACCATGTTGGAGGCAGATATTTTCAACCACCAATCCTACACAGGAAACCAGGATTGTGTTGTCTGTGTTAGGAAATGATTGCAAACAGTGCACCAGCTCATTGCAGCAACATCAGCCCCTAATTCCATAAGTGGCTTGTGGATGCTTTAACCAGGCAGCACAGCACAATGTGACTAATCTGCTATGCAGCTGCAGTGTTAATGGGCCAACTGCTTTATCGCACATTTGCCTATAAGGAACAGCGGTGCCTAAATGAATTGCTATGATTTCCAATACAGATAGTAAGACCCACTACCATGGGCCCATTTTGGCAGCTGACAGGCCATATACAAGGATGGGGTCTTGTAGCTATCTTTTTCCTCAGCCTCTGGAGACTGGCAGATTTGGTGCAGGGAGATAAATGAAGAAGAAAGCAGATTTTTAAAGGAGGTGGGGGACATGGAAAACTTTCCTTAGGTGCTCAGACGTGGGAACCAGGTTCCATCATATACTCACTTTACTCCAGGATGGGGCAATGATTTTCAGCTGGGGATCAGCAAGTGGAGAGATCAGATCATCTGGTGGCAAAATATAAAGGGATTTGGAATCAGGACTCACGATTTGCTGCTGGTTGTTAATGGTAACTTTGGCTATTGCTCTCATTTCTTTTTTCATCTTTGGAAACATAATTGTCTCTCATTAATTTCCAGAGAAAAAGTACTTATGCTTAGAAATTAATGTTCTTTCTCAAAACTCAACAGAGAAGGAATGTCAAGTTTATTCAACCCCATCATCTGCTTACGTGCTCACTTCTGCTGCAGCAGAGGTGGCAGGTGCTGAGTGGAAATGCAGAGCCAAGATTCATCCTAAGAGGACTCTGTGTTTAAGGACGTTTTCTATTTTCCTCTCCTGTTTTACTGTGTCATCACATGCACGCAAAACCTGTCATTTTTTATCAAGCAACACTACAGAAAAGTAAACAATTGTCTGGAGAAGCCCTAAACACAAAAGCAAGTCATAATACTGAAGGCTGTTGAGAAGTTTGTTGGAGGAAGGAAAGCAATACTACCTGTATTTCCTTGGTGATGTGGGACAGATTTGCCAGCTTGATGTGTATATATCAACAGGAGGGGTAGACATCATTGATTTACCAATCAGAAACCCTTGCCCTATTCCTTTTGGCCTTTGATCAGAGAAGAGTTAGGGTCACTGTGACATGCTCTGAAAGTCATCTAAACATCTCCCTCAGAATATCTTGGAAAGCTTTTCTCCTAAATATTTTTATTGAGAAAACTTCACACACATACACTTCATACATGGTGTGCAATCACTGGCTCATAATATCATCACGTAGTTGTGTATTCAATACTATGATCATTTTTTAGAACATTTACATCACTCCAGAAAAAGAAATAAAAAGAAAAGAGAAAAAGATCATACATACCATCCTCTCTCTCATTACCCCTCTCTCTCATTGACCACTAGTATTTCCATTGACCCACTGAAACTGGCTGAAACTGGCTGATACACCTACCCACACCTTCCTCTCAGATACCAAATCCAGCAATATTAGCATTTTGCCAAAGTTGCCATGTCATTGTATCTATCTATCTCTCTATCTCTATCTCTGTCTATCTAACCATCCATATATATCTATGTATTTTCCGGACACTTGAGTATAGGGTATATCTGTTATGTTCTTTGAGCACTCATTTCTTCCTTGTACATTTCCTAAGAACCATAAGGCAGTTATCAAATTTCAAATTTCAAGAAATTTAATGTTTATATAAAAGCTTCAGTCTGTATTCCAATTTTCTCATATGTTCCAATAATGTCCCTTTGAGCCTTTTTTTCTTCCCTTGCTAGAGTCCAGTATCATGCTACATATTTAATTATCATTATCTATTTAGATGCTTTCTCTCTTTGTTCTTAAGTTGTGGGAATATTTATGCAATATAAACTTTCTCATCTCAACCATTCCCAGGCATCCCATTCGCTGGGATTAATCACATTCATGATATTGCAGTACTCTTTCTTACCGTCTTCCATTATTGAAACATTCTCATCTCCCCAGTCAAGCCCTACACCATTATGCATTAACCCGTCATTTTTCCTGCCCACCCCCACCCCTAGTAACCTGTATTATAATTTCTGTCTCTATGAACTTTCATATTCTCTGATGTTTATTTTTGTAGTTATCATGGGGCTTACATTTAGCATTTTAAATCTATAACAATCTTGTTTTCTTGAGTATCAACTTAACTTCAATAGTATACCCAAACTAGTGTATACTAATATACATCAGACATAACTAGTATACAGCAGACATAAATATCTACCAAATGTTAACTTACATTTTGGTTCAAACTGAACATTTGGAAATAGTTTATTGTAAGTGTTTAATTAATGTGATTTCTTAAATCTCAACTAAGTTACTTTTAGAATCTTTTTTCTTTGTAAATGCTAATAAATCCTGCATGTTATATTGAAATAAAAACAAAGTAAAATGAAAAAAAATATATACACAAACTATGTTCCTATATCCCTCCATCCCCCACCTTTATGTAGTTCCTGCCACAAATTATGTATTTATAAATTATGAGTCCCAAACCACTGACTTATCCTTAAATATTATGCTTTTGGTTTTTAGATCCTGTAGGAAGTAAAAAGTGAAGCTACACACCAAAAATTCTTTGGTACCAGCCTTTGTATTTACCCATGCCACTACCATCACCAGAAGGGTGGAGCAGCCAGGGCTCCAGGAAATCCTACAACTCTGAAGTTGTCTTTTTCTTCATGTAGTGCTGACTCTATTGCTGCAGTGCTTTATTTTCTGGAGCTTTGAGAAAGAATGTTTCTGCTTGTTCTTGGTGGTTGTTCAAAGCTTCTGTGGGGTGACAGAGCCCTGAAGTGTCCCACTCCAACATCTTCATTGGGGTAGGGTCCAATATGGACGATTTTTTTAAAAGGCCAAGCATCTTTTACACTTCTCTACTCTTGGTAAATTGTCCATATTCTTTCTACTGCTTTACTGGTGTGGCGACGTGCATTTTTCAAAGATGGCCTCAACAGTATCTCCCTCCCCACATGCTTTTCTCTAATATGAACTTGACATTCCTTCCACATGTCGATGTCTCTGCACCTCCCTCTGAATCTGGGCAGAGGTCTTTGAGACCTCAACCAATACAATTCATCAAAAGTGATGCCATGCAATTTCTGAGGCTAGACCACAAAAATGCTTTGTACTTCAACTTGCTCTCTTGGAATGCTCAGTTAGAAGCAAGCTTGCAGACTGTGAGGAAGGTTAATCATGTACAAAAGACCACACAGAGAAGCCATGGGTAGGGGTTCTGGCTGACAGTTCAGCTGAAGTATCAACTGGCAGCCGATATCAGCTGTCAGATATGGAAGGCACCTCCAAGTGGTTCCAAGCCCCAGCAAATGTGACACCCCAGCCCTTGTGTTTTTCCAGTTGGGGGCCTAGATATCACGGGACAGGATGAGCCCCCTCCACTGTATCATATTCTAATTCCTTCTGTGTAGAATCAGTAAGCATATTAAAAGTAAGTTTTCATTATGCAACATTAAATGACTGAAACTATGGGACACAGACAAAAAATATTAGACTTAAAGATCTTGTGAGTGTATGTATGCATGTTTGAAAAAAGTAAGCCTCCTCTTGGTCTAAACAAATTTATACCATCCCAGAAATTAACCTGTCAAACGTCAAATTGTCAGAGTATAAGAGGTGCTTTTAGGAAACCAAGGAACTAAACTAGCGCAGTTCTGGAACAGAGAATCAAATTCCACCAGATTATGGTAGATTGCACCAAAAAAAAAGTTTCTATTCTTCTGCAGATGTTTCTGGTACTTAACCTATTTATTTATTCTCAGCTTCCTCATGTCAATTCCCAGGGAAATTTTTAAACTTGACCACCTTTCATCCTCTAAATATCTCTGATATTAAATCATAGCTTGGACACTCTACTTAATATCAGCCTCTTCATAGCTAATACTCTCATCTCTTTCTGAATTTTATCCTGTCAAATTTCTATTTCTTATCACATATGACTGAAACTCATGTTATCCTAAAAATCTCAAAAATCTGCGTCCTAGTTTGACCATTCTATTATTATAAGTATCTTTGCCTCTACTTTATGTGTATATCTCAGTGCATGTAAATATATAACTCACAAAGAAACATCTTAGTTGACTTGCTTTCTAGTTGTTATTTTAGCTTTCCTAGCTGCCAAGGCAAATACCATGCAATGGGTTGGCTTAAACGATGAGAATTTATTGGCTCATGCTTTTGAGACTAGGGGAGTCCCACATCAAGGCATCATCAAGCCAATACCTTCTCCCAGAAGTCTGTGGCTTTCTGGGACTGGCTTCCAGCAGTCGTTGTTTCTTATGTTTACTGTCACATGACAATGCACATGGCAGCCTCCCCTGCTCTTCCTTCTCTTTTGGGTTCCATTGACTTTCCACTTTTGGCTGTTCCCTCTGTGGCTTTCTCACTCTGTCTGGATTTCATTCTGTTTATAAAGGACTCCAGTAAAAGGATTAAGATACATCCTGATTAAGTTGGGGCACACTTTAACTAAAGTAACTTCTTTAAATGGCCCTATTTACAATGAATTCACCTCCACAGGAATGGATTAAGTGTAAGAACATGTTTTTCCAGGATACATAGATAGCTCCAAACCACCACATTTTCTTTCATGTATTTTATGCTCTATATAACACAAAACTATACGTCTTCAGAATGGATTATAATATCAAAACTCCCCTATGCATATAGCCTCATTTTGCTGACTATGAAGTCTTTGCAATAGTCTAGCTTAACTATTTTCTGCTAACATTTAAATATATATATTCTCTTGACATGTCTTAAATGGATGTAGAGAAAATGAACACAAAATTGGCTCATACCAGGCATGTATTATTCCTTCTCAGACTTAAATGTTGCTATAAAATGTTGTCTCAGAAGGCAGAGCACACAAAAACCGACTTGAACATTTCTTCCTTCCACAGTATTCCTAGCCCATGTGCACATGATACTGCAGAAGGGTTTCCCAGTCATACCTTCCCACTTTCAGAAACTGTGCAAAATGCACTCAGTCACTCATGTTTTGTTTTACAAACAAAACCTAAAAGAAATAATTTTTCTCCTTGAAGGAAGAACATCACCAAGTTATTAATGATCTGGAAAGCACAGACTAGAAGATAGAGCTTCATATTTTGACCAATATTTTTTTTGGAAAATCACTAGGAGTTTTGTTTGTTTGTTTGTTTAAAGTGTGGGGACCTGTCACTAAAAGGAATGAACTCTGGCAGTAAAAACAGATGATTATTTCAACATGGTGCGATTTTGCTTTCTGCCCAGATACAAAACCCATTTTTGCTAATAGATTTTTTTTCTCCTGTCATATGTACTGCAGGTTATAGAACGCAAATTATGGTAAATCACTTTGCTCTTTGCATTAGAAGCAAAGAAACAAAAAAATGCCAAACAAACAAAAGAACATGATTTATAATCCTTTACTATTGCATCACTTTGGAGCAATGCATAATCATACTGCCTCTCTCATTTTACAACTCGGAAGGGATGGAAGAAATCTGTTGTTGTTTTTTTTTTTTTTACTTTTTGTTGATAAAATATAATAAGTAGAATAATAAAATCCATCCATTTTCCTGGGTATATTGTTGAGAAAGAGAAAAAATTCTGTGGCTGTTTATTAGTCAATTGGATTTGTAAATGCAGAGTATTTGACTTAAGCTCAATCTACACCAAAACAAATATCTCTATACATGTTATATATTTAAACCATTTTTCTTAGATTACATTCCGCTATGATTCAGGATCTTGAAGGCTTCCTGGAGACTTTTTGTTCTGATGGAAAGGGTACTTTCCTCCACTGGCCATTCTCCTAGTCTGCTTCAGATCGTCAGATGTCCAGAGTGGCCTGCTCTGTACATCTCCTTGAACCCTATAGAGAAAGAGAGCATTCTGGTCTCTGTTGCCGAAGGGGCTCAGCTATCTGCAGAAAAGGTGGGGACAGAATTTATATGAAGGTCAGTCTTTCCATTTAACATTTTGTAGGGCATTACTTTTTGTCAGATTCTAATCTAGGATTTGATATGTTATCTACTGTCTAGCGTGTTTCACTTTTTTACAAATCACAATTAATCCTTCCTTTTTTCCTCCGCCCTTCCTCCCCTCAGTCATTTACACACTCAATTAAAAATGTTTATTGAGTCCTTACCATACCAAAAATGAGAAGGATATAAGATAGACTAAATCCCTTTCTACAACGAACCTTTTTACCAGTGGAGGAGATAGGCCATTAAATTCATAGATGAATGAGATTATTTACAGGTTGTGATCATATTCGAAGGACATAAAGAGTGATGAGAGAGAATAACTGCAGAAATCCCATTCAAACTAAAGCCTTTTGGATCAGGTGCTGTCTGAGCTGCTGTTTGAAGGAAGATGCCCCAGTCCTGTGCAGCAAGTGCAGATATCCAGAGGTGGGAAAAGGTGTGGAACATTTAGAAATAAAGGGCAGAGTAGAAATGAAGCATAGTTAGTGAAAAGAAGAAGCATGAGATGAGAAGGAAGAAAAAGTAGGCTGGGGAACCTAGTTTGCATTTTATTCCAAGTGTAATGGGCAGTTGTTGAGAGGTCTTAAAACTGGGACTGATATAATCTGATTTACACCTCTAAGAGATCACTTTGGGTATGGGGAATGTATTGTTGTAAGAAAAGAGTAGAATGTAGAACAGGGAAATTATTTAAGGGTCTATAAATGTCACCTGGGGAAAAGAAAATGGGACCTGGTCTAGAGGAGTGGTCAGGAAGTTGGAGAGAATTGCATATATTTCTGATAGATTTTGAATATAATGCCAACAGGATTCACTGATGGAGGAAAGGTGGGGAAATAAGGCACAGTGCATTTAAGGATGATGTAAAGTATTATTTGGCTTGATGCGCTACAATGCCATTTTTTTTAATGGAAAAAAGTGGAGGAGGAAACAGATGTGGATAGGAGTTGGTTTAGCTAAAGTTTAATGTTGGACAGATTTGGTTTGATTTATCTGTTAAGATTCTCAAAGTGAAAATACACAAATCTGGTACTTAGAGAGGTCGGGATGGGAGATGTAGGATACAGCTATCATCAGCATAGAGATGGTATTTAAATATGTTTTCTAGGGGCAGGAATTAAAGAAAAGAGCTCAGCCCAGACCTGAGATCCAGGTCTTTCTAACATTCAGAGGCTGATTAGAAAAATAACAAAAGAGCAAATGAGAAGGGATTGACTTTGGGTGGAAACAATTCAGCAGGGGAAAAATTCTTTATCAATGTAATCCATTTTTTAATTAAAAATTCTTTTTTTTTTTAATAATGCATCCTTAAACAGCATAAGTGAAGTCCACTAGTGAGAAACACTAGGTCTGGAATCACAGCACATAAGCAACCAGCAAACTCCAGGTTTGAGTGTGGTGGCACGAAATACTAGAGAAGAAGGTGTTTTTCATAAGTTGGGAGTGCTCAACTCTAAAATGCTAAGATTTTAGCAACAAGGAGATCCCTGATGACTTTAAAAAAAGCTATTTTAGAGGGAGTGGGAAGGATGAAAGCCAGATTGGAATGGACTTCAGAGGAAAATGGTGCAGATAACAAATGAAGACAACCCGTGTAGAAGTCCAGAGCCTCTCCTTGATATGGCTCAGAGCTCTGACTTTGTACAGAACTGGATTTACAATCCAGTTCTCAGTTTCCTTATCTTTAAATATGTATATTCATATTAATTAACTTTCTTAGACTACTGCCTGGCACATAATGATTGTTTGGTAAATGTTAGTCAGTCTAGCAGGATGTTGAAATGCAACTTTTGCCCAAAGCACCAAGATTCAGTAGAGTTGAAAATTCAAAGTGAGATGCTTGGGTGCTGTGAGGGATTGGCAAAGACAGATTCTATCTTATCAGATGGTGTGACTTGAATTCTCCTCACCGACAGAGCTATTAGAAAGGAGTAAACCTCTTGCAATAACAAATGAAGGGGAATGTTATTTCTTACCTCTTGGCATTTTTATGAGGATTAATTAAGTTAATATATTTGAAACATCTAGAATAATACTCTTTATATAGAAAATAGTTGCCAAATACTATCTATTATTATTACTTTGACTAACAAGTTTCAACAGAGTCATGGTAATAAACCAATAAAAAATGTTGCTATGGAGATATTTCATAGATGGGATTGGCATCTACAATCAGTTTACCTCAAGTAAAGGAGATGACCCTTTATAATATAAATGGTCTCCATCCAGTCAGTAGGAGCTCTTAGTACCAAGAACTGAGGGTTCCAGACATCAGAAGGAATTCTCCAGTTTCCAATTAAGGAATTCAGGTTCAAGAATTCAACATCACTCTCACTGGAATTCACAGCCTCCAACCTGCCTTATGAATTAGGACATGCCAGCTCCCACAATTGTATGAGCCAATCCCTTTATTTAAATCTCTTAATATGTATATATATGTATATATGTATACATACATGTATCCTGTTGGTTCTATTTGTTTGGAGAGCCCTGCCTGATAAAATAACCTAAGAGGGATTAGGCAAAGGTTTGGATGAATTAACCACACCATGCTGGGTAATACAGAGTGATGGGCCAGTATAGAATAAATCACATTTGCTATGTGCCAGCAGTGGACAGAAAACAGTGGCTTAGGGTATATGCTGCTACATATCCCATCTGCACTCAGCCCATATCCATGCTCATACCCTTCTCCAAATCAAGTGGATCAATTTTCATTTGCCATTTTGTCCCAGTGCATTTTCACACTCATTCAGCTTTTAACCCATTCATGAACCCAGCTTCCTTTTTAGATGGCAGTCTCTCTGAAGGCAGACAACTTGCTACCACGTCTGCACACAGCAGGGATCTCATGCTCCTATTACATGTGATTTCCTAACTTGCTGTACTTGTTGATTCAGCATGCATTTTCAACCCAACTATTTGAAGCTTGAGAAGAGAGGACACAGGCTAGAGTGATATTTTGGGGATTCAATTCCCCTTTCATCCCTATAAATATCTGTTTTAATTTGAGGCTGGGGCCCATTTCTATAAATCAAGGATGTCAATCTTCCCTGCCAAAAACCTTTAATAAGAGCCAAATGCACAGGGACTTGTGCTGCCCACTTTAGCGTCCTAGGGCGATTTCCTTTCTGGTATGTCTGGCCTTGGCTAAAACTTCTGGATTCTTATTCCAGGCAACATTAAACTTCCTTTCCATACACGTTTATGCTCACAGCCCCTTGGAGTTTGACAAATTGGTTTTGTTCCCACCAAAGCCAGCTTAGCTGGGCAAATCCATCAGACCTGCCAGCATTTCACAAAGTGAGTTTCAAGGGGAGGATGTTTGTCTCAACTGATAGCTCCTTTATAGCCAAGATGCCTATAAATTTGTAATGTTCCAGGTCACAATCGGTGCCTAGTACATTGTAGGCAATAATAATGACAGTCACTATTATTATTTTGTCAGGGCTCCCTATCCTAACAAATGCTCTGAAATGATTTTCATAGGTTTCATTCTTAACTCTCTTTTACACCTGTCAACTCTACTTGTGGCTCATGGACCTTTTAGCTACTCGTTGATGTAAATGCACTTGGTACAATAGTTCCACACACTCTTTAGTATTTAAGAAGCTTATTATGTGAAGGCATTGTGTTCAGCTGATGGAAGATACCAAGATAAACAGCACAAGAGTCTCATCCTGCAAGGATTTATGACTTGGAAAGTGAGGTAAATATACAAATAACTAAGAACAAGGCTTGATGAGAGCAAGAGCTATGAGAACTACAGGGCATGGACTCTAGGGATAGAAGATGGGCTGTGATGGTTCAATATCACAGCAAGTTTCTAGAATCAGCAAAACCTTCTTTAATCAGGTGACATTGGAGCTAGACCCTAGAATGTGGGGAGATTGTAACAAGCTACCATGGAAGGGGGACTTTTGGTAAAAGATGTCTAAGAAGCCTTTTCTTTTTAAGTGAAAGGAGAGCCAGTTGGAATGAGTGGGAGATGATGAGGAGAGAAAAAATAAGAACCTCAATTGAGTGTTAGGCGATACAGATCTTCTCAGCTGCTAAGATGGTTGTGCAACCTTAATAAGTCACTGAAGGACACTGGGCCTGGCTTCCTCTATAAAATGAAGTTTGGGCTTCACAATCTTAAAGTCTAATGATCTTATTGTGTTTTCTGATTAAATAGCCAGTGTTCTTGGTATTCTAGTTGTGAAATATTTCCATAGAATAGTTATTAGAATACATACCATGTCACATAACGAGAAATTCCAACACCCTTTGCCTTCAACTTATAACATGTGTCTTGTTTTAAGGTTTGACAGGACATGAGCCTCATATGGTTGACTTCAACAAGCTCATCCAGAATTTTACTCTTCAGTTAGATTTTTTTCCCCAAATACGCTGACCTCCTCACTGTTTCATGAAATGTCACATGGGTCACTCTTATTCTGATCTACTTACTTGTTCTCATGCTGGTCTGATTATGTATAATATCCACTGCACCCAGCTACCCTATCCCAATAAAAATTCCTCAAGCTGAAACTCAAAGTTTACCTTTGCAATGAATCTTCATTTATATTTCCAGACCCATGGTGCCTTCTATCAAAGATCAATTGGAGAAGCTGTGGGAAGTGCCATTTCAATTGTCTATTTCAGGGGCACAGGTCTCAACATATACTAGTCCACATGCTGCTTAGTGGGCCAGGCCTCTCACTTCCTCAGAGTCGATAGTGCTTCATTTAGACTTGGAACATTGCTACATTAATGTTTGATGATTACTTATTATACTTTAGAGGCTGTAAGATTTCTCCAACTTTAAGTAAGGTTCAGATAAGGAAGGAAAGTTCTTTACATGGTCACGTTACTCCGAAGAGCTGTCAGCCATTTTTCCAGAGACATCTTGACACATTTTTTTTTCTTCAGAAGGGAAGGAAAGAAGAGGTCAGATATATTCCCTCAGATTGCTGTGCCTGGCGTCCTAATGTATTATGACTTTGCTGTGTGAAGGCAATACTGCTTTGTTCTTCCTTCCTTGGATGACTGTCTTCTAGAACTTAAGTCCTGGAAAGAAGCAATCAACATTCCAATAATTTCACAGTTTTTCAATTAATGAGATTAAACCTTGCCTGGTTCATTAAGTGAGTCGTGAATAAGAGAAGAAGGGAGTAGATAAATTAGAGAAACCGGTTATAATAATTAAGCCTTGCATAAAAGGGTTGGAGGACACCTAATCCAGAAGTTCCAGTGCACTTCCATGAATTTTACCCTTTTTATGGGGCTGGAAGACAGGATGGCTAATGGTCTGAGGCTCAAGTGTTGTGAGGTTGGAATCACAATCTCGAAGCCCTAAAGACAACTGTGAAAATGCAAACAAATAGAAAGAACAAAAATAAAACTCTGAAAATATTTAATTATTATTTTAAGGAAGGAATTAGCTTCCTTAAATGATGTATAATAGGTGCAGAATGTGGCCCTGAAAACTTGGCCCTGATTTATGCAAAATAGACAGTGATTGATAACAAATTGCACCGAGATACTTAAGAATTACCTACCACAGTCACAAAAATATCAGAAGAATTGATCATAATTAATGGCATTGCTTTTAAAAACTAAAGGAAGGGTAAAAGGTGTACATTTCCTAGAAAGTTCTGAGTATGTTATTTGCTTCAGGTAATAATTACAACACCTGGGAATGCTACATGATAAAGTTAACATGTGCATTTTATAAGCCAGGCTCTAATTTAGAGGCAAGCTGAGGTTAATCTTTAGACTAAACATGAGCTGCCTGTTTCTAGAACATGTCAGCAGGAACAAGGTGATGCAAATGCCTGATGCTGTCCCTCCTCAGCCATGGGGGCTATTCTGAAGAGACCTTTTGAATAGTAGAATAATATAGGAGCTCAGTATAGGAGCTTAGATTTCTAGAATAATATAGGAGCTTAGATTTCTAGATTATCTTAGTTTTCAGGGCTGCTATAACAAATGCCACAGGCTGACTGGGATAAGCAACAGGAATTTATTGACTCCCACATTTGGAGACTAGAAGAACAATATCAAGGTATTGGCAAGATCAGGCTTTTTCTGAAGTCTGTAGCTTTTTGGTGGTGACTTGCCAGCAATCCATTGCTCAGTTTCCACCTCCATGACATGCCATCTGGTTTCTTTTTCCTCTTTTGGCTTCTACGGCTACTATTTCCAAATTTCCTCTGCTAATAAAGATTCCGTTATTGTTGGATTAAGATACATCCTGATATGGTTTGGCCTTAACATCTTCATAGAGATAAAGAGAGAAAAAAAAACTTATTTAAAAATGAGTTCATGGGTGGGCCACGGTGGCTCAGCTGGCAGAGATCTCGCCTGCCATGCCGGAGACCCAGGTTTGCTTCCCAGTGCCTGCCCATGCAAATAAAAAAAATGAGTTCACACCCATAAGACTTGAGGGTAATGACTTGAGCATGTTTTGTTGGGGAAACAATTCAATCTGGCACTAAGGACCTCAAAACTACAGATCTGAAGAGGTGGTATACATTTCTCAGATGGCAATGAAATTAAAGTAAGTCAGTAGCATATATTTATTTCTACTAAGTTTCATCTGGGATATTTTACATTCAGTCTCTTTAATCCCCATCACCATCCTGTGGTGATGGAATTACTATTGTTTTATGAATAAAGACCCATGCATGGCAAGGGAAGATTCCGTAAACTCTCTGTAGGCTGTACAGGAAGGGACAGGGCTAATATTAGTTTGCAAGTCTCTCCAGAGCCAGAGCTCAGATCCTTCCCCATCTCCATTCCAGAGAGATCAGTTGACTCCTCAGAACAGAGATATTGTTTCCTTATTCTTGGGCCATTCTGTTTACTGGTGATATGTCTGCTCTCATTCCTGAATGATGACAGAATTTTGTGGAAGTCATTCCTACGCTACATGACTCCATGACCTTATCTGTTCGATATGAAGAATACTCTTACTCAAAATATCATATAAATTCAGCAGGATAGTTTGGTTAGAGCACCATAGTAAGATAAATGTTATCTTACTGCATAATACTGTACATCAGTTTTTCATATGACATATAACTTGAGGGTTTTCCCCCCTACAATTCATCTGTTTGCTTTGATCCACTCATTCTTCCTCATCTTGCAGACATTGACCAGGTGGCTGCTGCCTGTCTTACTCCATGGTTGTGGGTGGTGGGTGTGGTAGTTAGATTCAGTTGTCAACTTGGCCAGGTGAAGGTGCCTAGTTATATTGCTGTGGACATGAGCTGATGGCATGTGAACCTCATCTGTTCCTGGTTACATCTGCAGTCGGGCTAGGAGGCGTGCCTGCTGCAATGAATGATGTTTGACTTAATTGGCTGGTGCTTAAATGAGAGACTCAACATAGCACAGCCCAAGCAGCTCAGCATACCTCATCTCAGCACTCGCAGCTCAGCCCAGGCCTTTGGAGGTGCAAAAAGAAATCACTCTGGGGAAAGTTGTTGGAACCCAGAGGCCTGGAGAGAAGGCCAGTAGAGATCACCTGTGCCTTCCCACATAAGAAAGAACCTCAGTTGAAAGTTAGTTGCCTTTCCTCTGAAGAACTAATGAACTAAATCCCCTTTTATTAAAAGCCAATCCATCTCTGGTGAGTTACATTCCAGCAGCGAGCAAACTAGAACAGTGGGGCATATTTTATACGGCTATGTTTGTTTGAATGGTCAGGTCGGGGACTCAGGCTGCAAAGCCAAGAATAGCTATAAATGGGTTAGGAAGGGCAGGATCTTCAGAGTACATAGGGATGGAAAGAAGGCAATGCTCCTGGCCAATGGATTTGGGCATAAAAATGCTTACAACAAAGAATTCCACTAACCTTAATACATCTTTCAGCACTGACCTAGACCCAAGTCTGCCTTGGGGTTGTTCACACAAATTGTTAAGTTCTAATCACCTGGTGCTAATTTTGGTTGGAATTCTCAGGTTGACCCATGTACATGACTCTAACTTCAGGGTTCAGGGAATGAACCGTAGCTCCTTCAGGATTTTTCTCATACCTCGATCATTAAAGGACTATGTCACACTGATCAATTTATATTTCTCTGGGTATGTGCCTGACCTCAGAGTGTCCAGAAGGCAGATGTAAAGGCACATCATTTCTTCACTGTGCCATTAATTCATCCTCCAAGGGTATGCCCTTTAGTCAATAGCAAGGTGCTTCCATGGAGCACTTTGGACATTCATCCTCTGATGACTTTTCTGTCCCTGTGGCTTTATTTAGCTATCTTTTCCATTCAACTGTGAGTTACTTCAGAGTAAGAACAGGGCCCTTTTAATTTTGTTTACTGCCTAGCACATGATCTGGCACCTGGTAAACTTTCAATAAATCACTGCGGAATGAATGGAAAGGGATCAAGCATGGCTGACTGGGCCTGGCTGGCATCTAATCCATGAGCCTGGCCTGTTAGCACTCACTGAATGAGTGGATCAATGCCCTCACCATGACAGCTAACCAGCCATAGACAAGAAACTTCAGTCTAATTCCAAAGAAGAACAAGTTCCAAGAGCAACCCCACAGAGGTCAGAAAATTGGCATCTTATATGACTTGAGAATCCATTAACCACAATAAAGGGTTGAATTGTCTTTCCTTTGCTAAATTTACTTTGGCGTGAATAATGTCTCATCTGTGAGTGAGTGGAGATAACTAAATAAGAAAGTGACTTAACTTTTAAGGGTTTTTCCCCCCTAAGGAAGTGGTTCTGTTATTTTCAGAGCTTCCACTACTGTCATCTTGAGTGTTGTTTTGTTTCTCTTGGAGATATCATGCAGCTCCTTTAATGGAGCGTACACTACATGTAGAGAGTTGATAAACCTAATGACCAGGAAAAGCAATGTTGGCTTTATTGACTTTGGATTGACTTCCAGATCCTAGATCCTGAAGAAAGTCAGGCAGAATTAACTTTTTCCTCTGTATAACCATGCCAACAGCTTCCCTAAGAATTAGGAACAATGGTCACAGGGAATGGAAACATTGGAGGGAGATGACATCCGACCAGAAAGAAGTCTGGCATCCTGGCCACCCAGAGCTTGCCTGTGGAGTGCCAAAGAGAAGTTAATCCATGGAAAAAAGTGTACTTGAAACTTTATTATATGCTGACAAGAAAAAGATATGGTGGGGACAGGGGGATGGAAGAAGATGTTAGCTTACGAAGTCCGTTTCCTAGAAGATTGAACAGCTGAGAAAATCTTTCAAAATGTATGACCAGGGAGTATAGTGAAAAGAGTAGATGGACTTTGGAGTCATAGAGACATGGTTTCAAATTCTGACTCTGGGTCTTCCTGTGTGGCTTTAGGCAAATTACGTATGCTCTCCAAGCCCCAGACCCCTCACATATAAAATGGAAACACATACCTGCTATATTGGGTTGCAATAGGAATAAATGAAAAATGTATACAAATTCAGAGATGAATTCCTGCCATATAGTAGTTACTCAATAAATAGTTAGTTCCTGTACATACCTATAGTTGTAAACACATAATTTCATAACTGTTCTGCCTCAAATGTCTTCCCTGCATTTTACATGATTAGCTTCTATATATCTATCAAAACCTATAAAGTAGCCTCCTCTATGAAGCTTTCTTGGCCTTCTAAACTGAAATACACTCTCCTTCCTCAAGTCTACTTCCCACCTTTTCATCATATCCAACATCTTGTATTGCAATTATTTCTCTACCTGCCATTATTTATTCTGAGTTCTTTGACACAAGAGCTGCTTGCCATATTCTTGTCTGTGATCTATGTTAAAAAATAGGTATAAGTATATACTTTCTTTTAAAAGTTGTTTAGTCATACAAAGGAGTTAACTTTTACTTTGGTGGTTTAATTCCATG
>PVIY010005630.1:0-94268 GCA_004026745.1 Myrmecophaga tridactyla | reverse complement strand
TTCTACTCCTCTGTTGACAAGGTAGATAAAAGGAGCATCACACACAAGGTTTTCACAATCACACAGTCACACTGTGAAAGCTATATCATTATACAATCATCTTTAAGAAACATGGCTGCTGGAACACAGCTCTACACTTTCAGGCAGTTCCCTCCAGCCTCTCCCTTAAATCTTGAATAACAAGGTGATATCTACTCAACGTGTTAAGAATAACCTCTTGGATAACTTGACTCTTTGGAATCTCTTAGCCATTGACACTTTGTCTCATTTCACTCTTGCCGCTTTTGGTCGAGAAGGTTTTCTCAATCCCTTGATGCCCAGTTTCAGCTCATTCTGGGGTTTTTCTCAATCCCTTGATGCTGAGTCTCAGCTCATTCTAGGATTTCTGTCCCACGTTGCCAAGAAGGTCCACATCCCTGGGAGTCATGTCCCATGTAGACAGGGGGAGGGTGGTGAGATTGTTTGTTGTTTTGGCTGGAGAGAGAGGCCACATCTGAGCAACAAAAGAAGCTCTCTTGGGGGTGACTCTTAAGCCTAAATTTTAAGTAGACTTGACCTATCTTTCTCTGCTGAATTATGATCAAATATTGGCATTTGATTTATTCATGGATGCTAGGCCCAATCGAAGGTGTCCCGTGACTCCAAAGTTTTCTCCCACGGGTACTCATTTGGCTGATTTCCAGTTTAAAAAGTCTGCATAGCTCCCAGTTTAAAAGAACTATCTATGACTTTGTTTCATATTCATTTGTTCTTCAACATTGTTATATGATTCTCTGATCTTCTCTGGGTGGTTTGGTTCATACTTGCTTAGGGAAGACAGGATTCATGATCTGGTATTTAATATTCCAGTCATGCATTAACTTTTTAAAAATGTATCTCTGAAGGTCAATATCTTCTGATCCTTGGCATACTATATCCCCATATGATTTAACTATGTATGTGGAGAAATAACTTTATGTGTAACTGTGCTTTTCATCCCACACGGAGTTGTAAAAAAATTGCATGTTATTTTATGAAGCTTATCTTGCATTCATTCAAAAATATTTCTTTTGTGTACTTGCTGCAGTGCAGTGGGCAAAGATGAGTAAGGCTTATTTTTACCTTTAAGGACTTTATAATCTATAAAGTCCTATAAAAGGACTGAGATCTCTGTGTTCATGAGAAACTATAATAAAGTAAGAACAAAATGCCCCTGAGACAAGTATGAGCAAAACGTTACAGGTCACACAATAATTAATTCTGATTTGGCGGATTAGGAGATATCTAATAGTTTACTGTGGAAGAAACTTTCACATTAACTTGTACACATAATAGTAAGCTATTTTCAAAGAGGTTTTCTTCTCATATAAATATAGGAAATCATGTTGTTGTTGTTGTTGTTTTCAAAAAATAAACAAGCTGACATCATTAAACATGGAAAATACCCTCCCCTCTGTAAAAGATACCATTAACAGCAATAGATAATTCAAAATCCACATTGAGTCATTACTATTAATACGAAAAAATGAAAGGGAATGCCAGATATTCTTCCTGGAAATATAGAAAAGGTGAAAATGAGAAATATGAAATAAGATTTTAATCTGTAAGTCTGAATAAAGTAAAGCAGGGTGCATCTTCATAATTTATCAGAAAAGTTAGCTCGTTGCTCCCCTCTTTCTTCTTTTTCTCGTGATGTATAGGCTTCTTCTCTTTTTCTAGTTTACTGTTAACATCTTCCTATCAAGGGATTCTGATTAGATAGTTTTAAGGTTGAAGGGGAGAAAGGGGTCGAGAAATCATTTTAGGTGGCTTTATTTCACCCTTGTTCTTTGCTATCAAATGGCTCTCTTCTAAAATTGACACACCATAACAATTGTAGAAAACGTTTGCTAACATTTGGAGTTCATTTATGCTAGAAAAGATGTTTGTAAGAACTGAATTCTACTGAAATTATCTTCCTTCCAAACCCAGGTTCTCTATATGACCAACAGTGTTGTTTTTTGTTTCTTCATTATTGCTTTCACCTCTTAATTCCTAGCCTGAATGTGATCTTGTATTTGTCATTAATAAGATCAGTATGAGGAAAAAGACAGTGTAATCTTGAATCACAAACTAGTGTGGCCATCAAATATTTCTAGTCTGAAGCTCCACTATATTCTATCAGTTGTTAATGTCAGAGGACCACCTTACATTTTCTAATATAATGGGACCAGGTCACATAGAAACACCTCTTTTCCTATAAGCACGTCTGGAAAAATATACACACAGAAAAACTGACATTCCTTGTAAATCTTTTAACATTATCAAGAGGAGTTAATTGGAACAATGTTAATTTTAAAAAATACAGAACAAAGCTTAGATTCCTTCGTGTTTACTCCCACTGGTTCTCTTGCATGCTGTGATGGTTAAGTTTGTCAATTTGGCTAGGTCCTGATAGTACACCTCTTGGCCATAACCAACCAGGAGCCTTCTGGACTTCTGCTCCACTTAGGCCAGCATCCCGGGTCATGTTGCAGGGTAGAGAAGGGGAAGGATGGAATTTGGAGGGCAAAGAGAGAATACCCATTACAGTTATTGACTCTGTTTTGCACATGAGGAAACTACAGCTCAGAGATATGAAGCCACTTGCCCAAAATCATGCAGTGAATAAGTTCTGCAACTGTGTCTGGATGTCATGATATGCCCAACCCCAGAAATCTCAATTATAAATATTACCCTATTCTGTCTTCCCAAAAGTGGGAAACAGCATGCAGTACACATTGCAGCTTTTATGGGACAGATCTGGAAGTTTCACACATCATTTGCTCGTATCCAAACGGCTGGAACTCAATCACATGACCACATATAATTGAAAGAGAGGCTAAGAAATACAATCTAGTATGATTCCAGTTAGAAAAGGAAATGGGTTTTGGTGAAAGGACTCTCTCACAACATAGTGGGCAGTTGCCAGAGAAGAGAAGCTGGGCAGATAATGCTGGAGGTGTTTCACCAAAAATTCACCATTTTTGAATATACAGAATGTATCTGGTAACAAAATTCTGATCAATTATTCATTTCCTAGAATAGGTGTTGGCCTTAAAGAAACCTAGGGGCCCTCAGGAGTTGCATTTGATGTCCACCATTATTGCTGGAAGGATCATTTGCTCCAGTTACATATGAACCCTTTCCTTGGGATCCTGCTTCTTTCCTGACTTACTGAGATCACTGTATGAAGAATATGCTCTTCTGTCTTGGGCAACCATGCATTTTTCTTAGTTTTCCATGTAGAAACCTAGTCATATTCTTAAGAAATGTCCCCTGCATCCAGCGACCTGAGAACATTCTAATTCATCCCCTATTCATTTCCTATGCCACCTGAGTACCTGTATTCAACTTAGAGGTAAAATAAAATCCATAAGTTTGTAAAATTCTATTCACACAAAGAATTATTTGGCAAATATTTTTATGAAGTCCATTTTATCTATGTTTTCTTCTGTTGTTCATGCTTTTGGTGTCATGTCTAAGAAATCACTCCCAAATTCAAGATTATGAGGATTGCCTCCTATGCTTTAATCTGAGTTTTATGATTTCAGATTTTATGTCCATGTTCCTATGTTTTATTCTAGAAGTTTGATAAGTTTATCTCATATATCCATATGACCCATATGGGGTTGATTTTTGTATATGTGTGGGGTAGGGATCTTCCTTCTTGCTTTTGCAAATGGAGATCCAGGTTTCCCGCACATTTGTTGAAGAGACAGTTCTTTCCCCAATTAATGTACTTGGCACCCTTGTCAAAAATCAGTTGGCCATACAAGAACTTGATCTTGGGGTTCACCCTGTGAAACTTATTCCTGCAAAAGATGGGCTAAGCCTACTTAAAATTAGGCCTCAGAGTCACCCCCAAGAGAACCTCTTTTGTGACTCATATATGGCCTATTTCTTTAAGCCAGCTCAGCAGGTGAACTCACTGCCCTCCCTCCTGTGTGGGACATGATTCCCAGGGGTGTAAATCTCCCTAGCAATGTAGGACAGGACTCTCAGGATGAGCCGGGACCTGGCATTAAGGGATTGAGAAAACCTTCTTGAACAAAAAGGGAAGAGAGAAATGAGAAAATAGGTGTCAGTGGCTGAGAGATTTCAGAGTTGAGAGATCATCCTAGAGGTTTTTACACATTATGTAGGTAACCCTTTTTACTTTATGGTATATTGGAGTGCCTAGAGGGAAGTACCTGAAACTGTTGAGCTGTGTTCCAGTAGCCTTGTTTCTTGAAGATGATTGCATAATGATATAGCTTTTACAATGTGACTGTGTAACTGTGAAAACTTTGTGTCTGATGCTCCTTTTTTCTCGAGTATGGACAGATGAGTAAAAAATATGGATTAAAAATACACAAATATTAGGGGGAACAAAGGTTAAAATAAATTGGGTAGATGGAAATACTAGTGGTCAATGAGAGGGAGGGGTAAGGAATATGATATGTATGAGTTTTTTCTTTTTATTTCTTTTTCGGAAGTGATGCAAATGTTCAAAAAAAATGATTATGGCAATAATAAATACCCAAGTATGTGATGATATTTTGAGCCATTGACTGTACACCATGATTGAAATGTTGATATGTCAAGAATATTTGTATGTATGTTAAGTTTTATCAATAAAAATTTTTTTAAAAAATCAGTTTGCCATAAACGTTTGGGTTTATTTCTCAAATGTCATTTCTGAACCCATTGGTCTATATGTCTGTCTTAATCCCAGTGTGATGTTCTTTTCATTACTGGGGCTTTGTAATGAGTTTTTCTTTTATTTATTTTTTATTTTTATTGACAAAACAAAACAATATATAAACATGAACATTCTTAACATATGAGCATTCCATACTTGGTATACAATCAATGGCTCACAATATCATCACATAGTTCTATATTCATCAACATGATCATTTCTTAGAATATTTGTACCACTCCAGAAAAAGAAATAAAAAGGAAAAAGAAAAAACTCATGCATACCATATGCCTTACCTCTCCCTCTCATTGACTGCTAGTATTTCCATCTACCCAATATATTTTAGCCTTTATTCCCCCTATTTTTTTCTATACCCCTTACCACTCTCTTTCATTGATCACTAGTATTTCAATCTACTCAATTTATTTTAATATTCGTTCCCCCTATTATTTATTTCAATCCAAAATTACTCATCTATCCACACCAAAGATGAAAGGAGCATCAGACACAAGGTTTTCATAATCACACAGTCATATTGCAGAAGCTATATCATTAAACAATCATCTTCAAGAAACACGGCTACTGGAACACAGCTCTACAGTTTCAGGCACTTCCCTCCAGCCTTTCTAATACACCTTAAACTGAAAAGGGGACATGTACATAACACATAAGAAAAACCTCCAGGATAATCTCTCAACTCTGTTTGAAATCTCTCAGCCACTGACACTTTATTCTGTCTCATTTCTCTCCTCCCCCGTTCATTCAAGAAGGTTTTCTCAATCCCTTGATGCTGAGTCCCAGCTCATTCTAGGATTTCTGTCCCATGTTGCCAGGAAGGTTTATACCCCTGGGAGTCATGTTCCATCTAGAGAGGGGGAGGGCAATGAGTTTCCTTGCCATGTTGGCTGAGAGAGAGATAGGCCACATCTGAGCAAAAACAGAGGTTCTCTGGGGGTGACTCAGGCCTAATTTTAAATAGGCTTAGCCTATCCTTTGCGGGGATGTTTCACATGAACAAACCCCAAGATCGAGGGCTCGACTTATTGATTTGGTTGTCTTCACTGCTTGAAAGAATATCAGGTAGTTTCCAAATAGGGAAGTTGAAATTTCCCCCTTTCTTGCCATTCCCCCCAAGGGACTTTGCAAATACTTCTCTATTTACTGTTCAAATCACTCTGGGATTTACTGGAGCATCACACTGGACAAACCTACAAAATCTCATACCCTATTCAAGGTTCCATGTACTTATGGTGTTCAATTAAACTGTTCATATAAGTTAAATTAGGAAATGCACTAGTCAAAATATAAATTTTGTACCAAATAAACGTTTTTTGCTTTAATCTCACACAGAAGTCGAAGTTTTAAAATATGAATGACCATCTGTTTTCAACACGTTGCAATATTGTTCTTCCTTATGCAAAAACATTATTTAATTTGTACATTTAGTTACTATCATTGTACACTCTAGGGATTCCTAGATTATACCATCTCAATCTTTATCATATATCTTTCCTCCTGGTTTCATATGTGCCCCCAGCCCTCCTTCCTCTCATTGTCACATTCAGCTTCATTCAGTGTACTTACATTATTGTGCTACAATCAGGTAGTATTGTGCTTCCATTTCTGAATGTTTAAAATTAGTCCTGTTGCCCAATCTTTATCCCATCAGCTCCAATTACCCAATATCTACCCTATTTCTATCTCCTGATGACCTCTGTTTGTAACTGAAATTCTCCAAGTTCATTTATTAATGTTAGAGAGACCATATGGTATATTTGTCCTTTTGTTTTCTGGCTAATCTCACTCAGCATAATGCCCTCAAGGCCCATTCACATTGTTACATGCTTAATGAGTTTATTCTAACTTCATCGCATAATATTCCATCATATGTATAAACCACAGCTTGTTTAGCCACTTGTCTGTTAATGGACATTTGGACTGTTTTCATTTCTTGGCAATTGTAAATAATGCTGCTCTAAACATTGGTGAGCAAATGTCCATTTCTATCCTTGCCCTCATGTCCCCTAAACAAATACCTTGCAATGGTATTGTCATATCATATGGCAATTCTATACTTAACTTCCTGAGGAACCGCCAAATTGCCTTCCATAGCAGTTGTAAAATTTTACATTCCCACCAACAGTAGATAAGTGTGCCTCTTTCTCCACATCCTCTCCAGCATTTGTTGTTTTCTGTTTTATTGATAATGGCCATTCAGGTGGGTGTGAGATGATATCTCATTGTGGTTTTGATTTACATTTCCTTAATAGCCAGGGAAGTTGATCATCTTTTCATGTGCCTTTTGGCCATTTGTATTTCCTCTTCTGAGAAGTGTCTGTTCATATCTTTTGCCTATTTTCTAATTGGGCTGTGTGTCTTTTTATTGTTGAGTTGAACAATCTCTTTATACATTCTGGATACTAGACCCTTATCTGATATGTCATTTCCAAATATTGTCTCCCATTGCATAAGCTGTCTTTTTACTTTCTTGACAAAGTTCAAGGCACAAAAGTGTTTAATTCTGAGGAGTTCCCATTTATCTATTTCTTTCTTCAGTGCTTGTGCTTTGGATGTAAGATCTAGAAAACCGCCTCCTATTATAAGTTTATAAGAGATTTCCTTACATTTTCTTCTAAAAGTTTAATGGTCTTAGATCTAATGTTTAGGTATTTGATCCATTTTGAGTTAATTTTTGTATGGGGTATGAGATAAGGATTCTCTTTCATTCTTTTGCATGTGGATATCCAGTTCTCTAGGCACCATTTATTGAAGAGACTGTTCTGTCCCAGGCAAGTTGGCTTGACTGCCTTATCAAAGGTCAATTGTCCATAGATGAGAGGGTCTATGTCTGAACCCTCTATTCAATTCCATTGGTCTGTATTTCTATCTTTATGCCATTACCATGCTGTTTTGATCACTGCAGCTTCATAATACACCTTAAAGTCAGGTAGTATGAGACCTCCAATTCGTTTTTCTTTTTCAGGATATTTTTAGCTATTCAGGGCACTCTGCCCTTCCAGATAAATTTGGTTATTGGTTTTTCTATTTCTGCAAAGTAAGTTTTTGGGATTTTAATTGATATTGCATTGTATGTATAAATCAATTTAGGTAGAATTGACACCTTAAGTATATTTAGTGTTCTAATCCATGAACACAGTATGCCCTTCCATTTATTTAGGTTTTCTGTGACTTCTTTTAGCAATTTCTTGTGGTTTTCTTTGTATATGGTCTTTTGTATCCTTAGTTAAATTTATTCCTAAATATCTTCTTCTTTTGGTTGCGATTGTAAATGGAATGTTTTTCCTGATTTCCCCCTCAGATTGCTCATTACTAGAATATAGAAACACTACACATTTTTGAATGTTAATCTTGTAACCTGCTATTTTACTGTACTCATTTATTAGCTCTAGTAGTTTTTCTGTGGATTTCGTGTTTTTTTGACATATGGTATCATATCATCTGCAAGCAATGAGAGTTTTACTTCTTCCTTTCCAATTTTGATGCCTTGTATTTCTTTTTCTTCTAATTTCTCTTTCTGGCTAATTGCTCTGGCTAGAACTTTCACCACAATGTTGAATAACAATGGTGACAGTGGACATCCTTACCTTGTTTCTTATCTTAGGGGGAAAGCTTTCAGTTTTCATCAATGAGGATGATGTTAGCTGTGGGTTTTTCATATATTCCTTTTATCATGTTGAGGAAGTTTTCCTTCTATTCCTATCCTTTGAAGTGTTTTCAACAAGAAAGGATGTTGAATTTTGTCAAATGTCTTTTCTGCATCAATGAAGATGATCATTTTTCTGCTTTGATTTGTTGTAATAAGTTTTAAAATTGGTGTGAGTCCTCCAAAATTGTTCTTTTTCAATAATTTGACCTGATTATTCAGGGTCCTTTGTGATTCCACATGAATTTGAGAATAGGCTTTTCCATTTCTGCAAAAAGGACTGCCGGGGTTCTGATAGGTTATTACCGAACCACTATTGTGTTCAGGCATGATGCTTGGCACAGCATAATAAAGGAAACACAGAAGATAGAGAATGCTAAAAATACAAGTTATTTTTAATCATTCAATAACCAACAATAGTATTGATTCCACAAAGTTTCATTCATGCCTTTACTATATTTTTTTGTCTCTTCTTACATTTTAAGATACTTGGTCCCAAAGCAATTCCAAGAAAACTCAAGATAGAATTCAGTCATTACCCAGCCCTTTGTTACTGAATAATAGGTTAAATTTTAACAACTGTGTTAATATTTTTAAAAATTAATTCTTTAAAATTAGAATTGTTTATGATCCCACTAACTGAGAAATGCACATTGCAATACTACTGTTTTTTTCCCATTATCCTTGTTTTAAATCACAAGGACTTAAACAGTTGATCAATTATGTTTTTACTATCACTTTCTGATTAGCTAAAGAGAGAAGACATCCTTAGGCCTTTGACCAGTGGTTCTCAACTGGGGGTGATTTTGTTCCCAGGGCATGTGGCAATATTTTTGATTATGACAACTGGGTTGGGAGCTGCTGCTGGCATGTGGGTAGAGGCCAGAGAAGCTGCTAAACATCCCACAATGCATAGGACGGTCCACCTCAACAAAGACTCATCCAGTCCAAAATGTCAACAGTGCCAAGTTTGCAAAATAATGTTCTGGGGGGGAGATAAGGAACTTATAATTTATCACCTCTATCATTCTTACCTTCAAGAAGTCAATTCAGAGAGGCTTGATTTACATACACAAGCAAACAACTTTTGTGAAACAGCACAGGACATGTAAGGTCAGTCACATCATCCAGACCTAAATTAAGGATTTCAGAAATTGAGAAAAGGAATTGAATTTTATGGAGAGTTGGGGGAAAAAAAAGATTTCCTTGAAGGAGGTAGAAACTAAGTTGACTCTTGAAGAATGTAAAGGTTTGATAGAGGCAGAAAAGAAAGAAAGTGCAAACTTCATTTTGGAAGGGAGGGAAAATGTGGAGTACGGAAGTTCGATTCTAAACCTTTAGCACCTAAAATACCTGGCTTGTTAATTCTGTAGTCAATAAGCTGAGAAGAACAGAGATATTACTGATACGTAAGCACAAGAGTTCTTCAGCTGCTCAGCAAGGTCGCCTTTTGTGAAATCAAGTTTTAGTCGTGTATATTTGAAATTGTGCAATATAAAAAAGTCCCAGTGCAGGCACACATTTTGAAACAATTTGGCTTTCTCTAAATATTAACTTTCCTAAAGGAATCACTTAATTTCAAACCAGCAGGTGGAGTGGATTGCACACTCCGGTTATATTGTTCACTCACAGAGGAGACATTTAAGCCAGTTAAGGAGAAAAAGCCACAAACATTCATCCACAATGCCAGAGCCATCCATGAACTATTTTCAAAGGAATATAGTAACTCTTAGCTGCTATTTTAACATTTATGATCATGTTTAACATTTATTATAATTTTAAATCTTAAAAAATATATTTGATAACAAAGTCACCCATGCATTTAACAATTCTAGTGCTAGAAAAAATATATAAAATCAGTAACTTTGGAAAAGAAATTAGAGATGATAATGCAAGGCCAAACGATGTCTGTGACATGCCACGCTGTTTGTTTGGTAGAATTTATGCTAGGAAATGTTCAAGATGACACTTGGAAAACAAAATTATTTTTAATCCAATTTTGGAAAAGTCATCAAGCAAAGAAAATGGGAAAAGTGCCAATGACCTGGCTTCAAAGTTCTTCCTCGCCACAGTGTGCTCCTAAATGGAGATGATGGTAATTGTTGGCATTCCAAGAATGCAACCCCCATTTTATATTTATTCATATGGAAATTATGGAATTATGCAAATTTCCATTTATGCAAAACCTTCAGAGGCATAAAACACAACACCATGTATATCATGTGAATCAGCACGGGGGAAAAGGAATAGGAGAAAGCCTGAGAGGGCACAGTGACCTAAGTCCAGATTTCCATCATCATTAAAAAGCATCCTTAGGGCACTTATTCACACAACTGGATCAAAGACACAGCATCGGATACTGGACCTAAGAATTCTCACTATGCATCCCATTCTTTTCATGTAGAAAGAGGTCAAAATAGGGAACCACAGAAGAGATGCAAATGGTAGCATTTGTCTAGTCCACACATCACCATGGGGAGGTGCCTTAGAGGAGCATATCAATTCTCTGTCTTCACCCAAGAAATAGAGACAAGTTGAGCTGGCTGTGGCTGGGCAGACACCATGTTTTTTTTATGATGTAACTCTGAAGTCTTCACTGGTTCCTCCTATTTGGGAAAGATAATGTGAAGGAAGAGCTGAAGAGAAATGAACACTCCATTGATTAAATAAAACTTCTACCATGCCTAGATTTTGACAAACTAGGATTTCTATAAGGCCCAAAACTCAGTGAAGTTGTTCTAAAATCTAACATTATAGACTCCCCCCCAAATCACCAACCATAATGGTTCTTTATTATTATATTTCATTTTTAGTTTATTTTCTTCTTATTCTATTTCAATTTTTTTTACAAACCCTCCATAGGCTTTCTATATGCCAGGCAGTATTCTAGTAACTTAACATATGTGAACTCATTTAATCCTTATGATGAGATAGGTACTATAATTTTATTCCCATTTCACAAATGAAGAAACTGAGGCACAGAGTCAGTAAGTGACTTGCCCAATCCCAAACAGCCTGGAAGTGACAGAACTGGGATTTGAACACAGGCACTTTGATTTCACAGTGGTGGCAGGATTTTGACAACAGCCCATAGGAGCAATCAAGACTGTAAGGTTGAATATGTGCTTCTTAGAATGCAAAGTATTGTCCAGAAATAGGGGATATAGATTATTAATCAGGGCCTTATATAAAGTAAACTCTTGATAACTTGATATTAGTAAAAATTATGTTGATACAATTCCTTATAGGACAAAGTGCTTATATGTAGACTATTTTGATCCTCAGAGAGACATTTCAAAGGTGAGTAACCGAGGCTCAGAAATCACTTGTCCACGTTCTACCAACTAGAACTTGAAAGAGCCAAGATTCAAACTCAGATCGGACAAACACCAGAATCCATGCTATGGATTCCACAACGCAACTTGTCTTTGGTGATCTTATGTGTTGGGACAGTTCAGGTACTATTGTCACATTTCTTTGGCATAGATGATACAGGATAATGGTAGGATGCAGACATTAGTCCCAGAACAGAATTGTCCTTAGTGTGAAACTTGAGTGTTCCACTAACAGCCTGATCCTAAAAGTTGTTGATGATTTGTCATGACAATGAAATTGGTAAATTGGAAACTTTCATAGGAAAACATATCTGAGTTCAAAGGCACAAAAGCCTAGCCACATATGTCAAGATGGTTCCAACTTTATGGTACAATTCATGCACAAAAGCTCCCATAGGATCAGGCTGAAACCAACTTCAACTAAGACCATGTCACTGCTTATCTCCCCCATCCTGCCCCCCAACCCATTTTTGTCTCTTTCTCAATAAATTTCATGCATTATAATCTCTATCTTAGACTCTGCTTTTAGAGAATTCCAACCTAAGGCGGTCTCTCAGGTGGCAACTCATGTGTGAAGGAACAAGAACAGACGGCAGAGCACGCATTGCTGTAGCCATCCAAGCTTAGAAGCTCCATGTCCCAAATGAAACTCATATCTCTTGAAACTTTACCATGGGCCCCTCCAAGAGAAAAACCCAATTATAGGAGTCATCTATGAATTCTCCCGAGCGTTTAGAGTCTATTCACCATTCTCCCAATCTGGATAATGTCAACAATCAGCACTGTTTTTTAACCATACACATTCATCAGTACTTCACTAAAATGATACCATTTTCATTAAGGCCTATTATGACCACAATATTTTAAATTATGCTCCTCTCATGCTATGGACTTCTGATTTCTCTTCCCTGATCTATTTTTCTCCATAGTATATATCACTCTCTAACATATTGAATAACTTGCTTTGTGTGGTTTATTGTCTGCCTCCTCCCTACTAGAATGTCAGCTCCACAATGGCAAGGATCTCTGCTAATCATCCACTGTTTTATTTCCCCAGTTCCTAAAGCAGTGCCTGGAAAGTAGTAGACTTTCTACTACTTAAATAATGAATATTTATTAAGGGAATGATGACATTTTGTCAAATGTACTTTGGCTATTTGTGGAAGGATTGAGAGAGAAGGAATGAGAGAAAGAGGGAAAGGAAGGAAGGGAGGAGGGAGGGAAGAGAAAACAAAGAAAAGATGGGGGAGGGAGAGAGGTTGGCATGGAAAGAATAAGGAAAAAGGAAATGATGGAAGGGAGGGAGGGAGAGAGAGAGTGTTAGGGAAAAAGGAAGGAAGGAAAGAAGGAAGGCAGGTGAATAAGGAGGGAGTATAGATGAAAAAGAGAAGGGGGAAGGAAGGAGTGAGGGATGGAGAGAGAAGGAAGTAGAGAGAAAGAAAAAAGAGAAAGAAAGGATGGAAAGGAGTGAGGCAAGGAAAAGGAAGGAAGATCGCTTGTTTTCACTCTCATTAAAACCAGAACTTCAACTGAATCATTGCAGAAACCTAATATAATTCCTTTTTTTAGATCCAGGATGCAGGAAGCTGATGGTAGCATGAGAAATTGATTCACAAGTGCATGGTGCAGCAGCAGGTCCGACCTTACCATTTTGGTGTGGGTAGTAGAGTGAGACAGCTCAGTGATTTCCATTTCCACCCCTTTCCTCATTCCACTAAACCATTTCTTGTATTCCATTCGCACCTGGAAGTGTGAGGAATACAGAAGCTTGGGTTACATCCAGAGCTTGGTTCATGATAGAAAGCTCTAAAATGGGAGACTAAAGGTACAGATGCTCAGCCCTGCATTCTACTACTCTTTCAGTGGTTTTCAATATAATCTTGGCCATGCTCAGCTGATTCATTTTATTTAAGTTCAACTTTTTCAGCTGTTGAAAAACATGCCTGGCACCATAAGTGGTCTATATATGATGTTGATGAAGGTAAGGATGATGATGAAGATGAAGGTGGTGACAATGAGGGTGATGGTGGTGATGACAATGAGGATGATGATGGTGTGAAGGCCACCATTTATTGAACATTAGCTATGTTCAAAGTAATTTTCATGCAATGTCATTTAATCCTTTATCAATCATACCTTAGCAAAAGATAAGGTCCTACCATGAATCTCACCATTGAAATATTATGTATCCCCTCTTGGTGGACTCATATATGGCCACAAACTTGCTCTAAGAGAGTGAAGGCATCCTTCACCATCATCTCCTTTCCTTTTGCCATAATGCCACCAGCATTCTACGTAAGGGACTGCCCTCCAACCTGGATCCCAGAGCAAATATGATATAAAAAGCCTACAACCTGTAAATGGCCTATCTATGTAAAATATATTTATGTAGCATGAGCAAAAATAAACCTTTATTGATATTAGTAATAAATGATATTGGGGGAGGGCTATTTGTCACTACAGTATAACATATGTTTTCCTGAATGATACAATACTCTTAAGAGATATGTTAGGAAATGAATGAAACCCAGAGCACATAGTAGACCCATGCAGCACCCAAAAGCTTTTCCCAGGATCAAGACAACCCCAAAATACAAATATAAAGCATCAGGGTAAGGAGAGAATATGAGCTGCCATTCAATAAGACTTTGGGACTCGGCTGGCAAGAGGAAATAATTAGTCTTACCTGGCGATTAAGGAGACAATGTACCACAAAAATCAAAACCCCTTGCAGCATATTGATGATGGTGAATATGTAGGCAATGACTAATCCAACTGTCTTCCCTACTTTTTCAACCATGAAAAAGCCAAGGCCCCAAGAACAGCCCAGGATAAACAGATGAGCAATGGCTTTAAATGTCATGACTCTGAAAAAAATATAGAGTAATAATAATCACCATTTATCAGGCACTTACTATGCTCTGGGCCCCATGCCAAACACTTTGCTTGAATCACCTTATTTAACCTTCAGATCAACCTCATGTGGTTCAATGCCTTACACAAAGTCACGGAGCTCAAAGATGAGGCAGAGCCCATGTCCATAATCACCTCTGCTGAGAGTAGCACCTTCTCCCAAGTAGTTTGAATAATGTTTCCCAGAAAAGACATGATCTTAATCTTAATCCATGTTATTGTGTTGACCCCATTGTAAATGGTATACTTGAATATGTTAAGATGAATCAGGGTGTGCACTTATTCAGGAATGAGATCTTTGAGGGCTCTATTTAGATGTGACCAACTGAATCAAATTGGGTCTTAATCCATATTTCTGGAGGCCTTAGAAAGAGAACACAGAAGTCACAGAAGACAGAATGGAGAAGACGTATCCCAATGTGACAGCGGGTAGAGATACAAACCAAGAAACCCCAAGGATTGCTGGCAGCAAGCATTGTAATGCTACAGACTCCAGGAGAAATTAGGCCATGCCCATATCTTGATTTTGGGTTTTAACCATAACATTCCTGTTAGGAAGTCAAAACCAGTTGGTGGTATTTTTTTTAAAAGCAGTTCTGGCAAATTAAGACACTCCCAAACTTAGAAATGATATATCTGCCAAGCCTGGATTTATTGGAAGAGTTATAGAAAGTAACTTCTGGATACTTGCATCAAATTTGTATAGTTATGATATTGAGACTTCAGAACACAATCATGTGCTGGGTTTCTTCAAACGAAAATTGTGTTCAGAATAATGGAGTGAGGTTGCAGGTGTCAACTGGTTGGAAGAACCAGTACGTGAGAGTATGGGCGCGTGTGTGTGTGTGTGTGTGTGTGTGTGTGTGTGTAGTCTGCAACCAGGCACATATTTGTGGGGTGGAATGGGGAAATACCAAGCATGGTGAAACTTGCCCCCTACCCCCAGCAATGAGGAAACTGGGGCTCAGAGGTGTTCAGTTGGTTTGGTAGATGAGGGGTCAAAGCCAGGGTCTGAAGCTGGAAAGATAATCCTTCAACTCTTGTCTTCATGACTCACCAGTGCAAGTTACTAACCCACTGCTGGGTTAGATAAGTAGTTTGCTGATCTGATTAATAAGGATATTAGTAGCACTAACCACCACATGAGTTTGTATTGTGTGCATTCAGTGAAATAACATTGGTAAATGCCCAGCATCTATCAAATTCCTTGAGTTAACATTAGTTTCTTGTCAGTTTTACTTTTAAGTTTGAATTGGCACCAATGATAATTGAGTTGCTACAACCAAAGAGAATGGAATCCAGAAGTACATGGGTTCTTTGTGGGGGTGGGAGATGGATAATATTTGTACTCGTGGCATTAATGCCATATGAACAGCATACTATACAAAGGAGATACTTGATGAACATTTGTTGAATAAACAAATGAGGAAATGCATTGTCACTTGAAAAATTACAGCTTTCATTTCTTCTGCAAGTTGTCCCTCATCTACTCTCCATCTAGTACCAGGAAAGTCTATATCATATTTTTGCATAGGGCCTTTTCTTTCCCAGGCAGAGTGGTCTTGTGGAAACACATCATAAGGACAAATCTGTGGGTGCCTTCTGTGGATTCTGATGTCTTCTTACCTGGTATCTTGAATGGTGGAAACTTCTTTATTGAGGGATGACAGTTTGCTTTTCAAAACCCACAGAATTCTGATGTAGAACCCCAAGTTTATCTGTGGAAAAAGCATTAAATATTGACTTGACTTTTTGTCAAGGCTGTTGCTTTCAAAGCAAGTTTGAGGTGGACCCAAGAGTTTTTCCCAAAAGATACAGGCTTTCACGGAAAGATCTCAGAGACTGAAAAATAAGATGCAAAGACATGTACAATATGATTACATTTATGGAAATACAAAATTATATATGGTCTTTTGTGAAGCAAAAATTTCATTTTACCTTGTCCAGTGAAATCTTTATAAGAACATATACATATATTGTGTTTTTGAGAAACACAGTACTTAATGTAAGTTGGTTTTTGAGAATGAAGATATGCATAAAGTATTGAAAAGAAAATCAAGACCTAGAGTTAAGGAATGTGCATCCATTTATTTAATCAGATTCAGTTAATATTACTTATTCAGTGCTGATCACATGCTGATGGGACATAGTAATCAAGAAGAAAATTACCATCCCTGTTCTCATGGAGGTTACTTCCCATTGAAGGTGACAGACACAAAACAACATGTATGCTCCCAAAACAGTATATGAGATGGTGAAAGTGCTACAGAGAAAAAGAAAGCATGAGGGGAGATGAGAAACCCTGAGGGAGGAATAGGAAATGGACAGCCACATGGGAAAGATGACTGACATTTGAGTGAAAGCTAGAAAGAGGTGAGAAAGCACCATGCAGCTCTCTAGGGGAGGATCCTCCAGGCAGAGGTAACACAAGTGCAAAAGGCCAAAAGTTGGGCTCTGTGCTGTGTTCAAGGGAAAATAGCTAGGCTAGTGTGGGTGGAGCAGAATAAGTGAAGAGTAGAAAGGAAGGGGATGAGGGCAAGAAGCAATGGAGTGGGGGACAGATCATATAGTGTAGATAGGACACTGAATGAACTTTGGCTGTTACTCTAAGTGAGGCTGAAAATACTGGAGACTTTAGAGCCAAGGAAAATTGAATTATAATACGCTCAATCTGGCTCCCACCTTGAGACTAGGTGGGAAGGATGAGAGTGGTAAGACCAGCAAGGACTCTACTGGTTTGTCAGAGGTGATGTTGGCTTGTACCTGGGTCACAGAAACAGAAGTGGGGAGAAGTGGATAGATTCAGGATATTTTAAAGGTGGAGCACAGGATTTGCCAATGAATTACACATGGCCTGAGAGAAGGAATATATCAGGATTACTCCAGAGTTCTTAAAGTAAGGAATCAGAAGGAAAAAAAAACATCACTGACTGACTTAGGGATGGATCAACCTGGAGGAAGGATTTGAATGAAGAATCAAAACAGAACTCAAAGTTCAAGATACTCAAGTGTAGATGCCAGGGAGACAGATTGATTATGTATACATGCAGTTTAGAGGAGAAATCCTAGCTGGTTATATAAATTTGGGAATCCACAGCTCATTATTGAAAGTCATAAGACTGAAAGGAGGTCCATGGGGTCAGCCCTGGAGACCTCCAACACTGATGGGAGGAACCCAAAAATGTGGCTCAATAAGAGCAGCATGAGCTGGGGGAAGCCAGGGAAAGCATTGCTGAAACATATTTCAAGGAAAAGGTATTGATCACATTGGGCTATGTTTCCTTATCTTCATCTCATTTACACTTTAGAAACTAAGAAATACTTTCTTGATGTTTGGCCAACTCTGAGTCAGGTCACCAATAAATTCCTGCCACTGTTACCTACCAAGATAATGACTGCCACTGGTCCCATGAAACTCCATATAAACCCTTTATCAATCTTTAGCCAGCAACTGTTGGGAGAGAGAAAGAAAAGTATTAGCTGCCTATTCCTTTGGAGAAGGCAGAGGGCTTGAGTGCAGGCTCCTGTAATAGCAGGGCCAGGGATCTTTCAGCTCAGAACTAGGATTTCAGATGGGCTGTCATTGGCCTCTTATAAACTGTATCTCCAAGTTTCAGTTTCTTCAAGTATAAATCGGCTGATAATATTTTTGGATAGATTTAATCAGAACACACACATAAAGTATTTTGATCCAATGTGTAGTAAAGAATTAAGGCCCAAGACGGGTAATTATTATTAAGATGATTGCTATATTGAGAAAAAAAGAAGAAGAATTTAACTATAACCATAAAAACAACCAACACTAATTAGCATATACCACAAGTCAAGTACTTTGTTAACCAAATACTTTGTGTGCTGTCATGGCTTAGGTTGAGAAAGGTAACCTAATTTATCCTATTCTGGAAGTAAACCAGCAGAATGAATCTGGTAAAAGTAACAACTAAACAATCATTGGTGGGCAGAAAAGTTCCCACACTTGTATTCAAATCCAGGCATTGTAAATTACAGCCCACATGCCAAATCCAGTATAATGCTTGTTTTTGTTTTTTTTGTAAATAAAGTTTTATTAGAACACAGCCATGCCCATTCCTTTGCATGTGACTGCTTCCAAAGTACAATGGCAGAGTTGAATAGTTGCAGCAGAAACCTTATGATCTGCAAAGCCAAAAACATGTACCACTTGACCCATTACAGAAAAAGTTTGCTGACCCCTCATCTATGCTACCAATATATCTGTAAAATCATTCTTGCAAGCCATAGGTTCAAGCTAGAGACAGGGCATTTCTTTGACAACAAAAGGGACAGCATCATACACATTGTTTCAGGTCATATCCCTACTTCCTTACCTAAGCCCCATTGTCATAATGTTAATTTATTTAATTAAAATGTTGCATACAGAGCTTTCCTTACTGAGGAAACTTCTTCAGTGAAGCAGTAAAATATGGCTATTCAGAGCACTGATTTGGGAATGCCAAATTACTCTCCTTCATGCTGTGACCTTTGGAAAGTTTATTTAAAACGCTAAGTGCAGATATCCTGGGCAAGAGATAATAGTGTTGACCTTGTAGTATTGTGGTGAGGATGACTTAATATATTGTATACATGAAACACTGTCTCTTGTGGATCATAAACCTTTGATAGGCATTATTATTATTGTTATTCTTTACATTTTAGAGGTTAATCTCAACCTATTCAAACTACCCTTTCAGAATCACACAAAATACGGAACACAAAGTCTCTTAATGTGCAGCTCTAGATTTGCTTTACTTGTACACGAATTCTCTGAAGTTGTATTTAAAATTTTATGTCTATGTACATTTGTCTCAAGAAAGAGGCCCTGGTTTTCACTAAATTCTGTAAAATACTCAACCCCCAAAATGCTGAGAACCATTGCTCTAGGGATTTCCAAGAGAAGATATAATTCTGGTTTAAGGAAGTACAGAATGAAGAATAGTTAACCATTGGAAAATGGTTTTGACAAAAAGAGAGACACTTCTCTCACCATAAATGCACACATCATGCTTACTGCGTATGTGTTCCATAATTTTTGTATCCTATGATTGCAGACACAGCCACAATCACAGCTGGGATCCCATAGCCAATAGGGAACATGAACCTCTTCTTGAATCTGCTTGCACTGGTGTAGTTGGCCACTTGGAGGTTCCTGACAGTGAGGAAGAGGTACAGCCCTTCAAGAAGCATCCAGGTGAAGGAGGCCAGGTAGAGATAATGCAATGCCCCTGCAATGATGGAGCACAATATCTGGAGGGGAGAGAATAATTAGGACCATGGAGTAGATATTGTCAGTACATGATTTTACTCCCAGCACTTAACATTTTCTGCATACATGTCTGGAATTTCAATTGCAACACCTACAACAGCTTGCTGGGTGGCAATACTTTTTCTGAAGGCATTCACTGGCCACTGAAGTTTGCTCATCTCATCCACGTGGCAAGCCAGAAGTACCAAATAATGAATGCCCTAGGAGCATCCCTTAAAACAATGACTGACAGAGTTGATAAACAAATGCCTTTGTTGCTGAGTTACATATTCTACCCTACCTCCTAGAGCTCCCCAATGGAATTAATACTCCAGTTTCCCACTGTACCGCAATTGCCTTCCTTTTACTGTCTCATTTCCCCCACCCATCTGACTATTTCCTAGGATGTCCCAAGTAAACTAATTGCCCTCAAATCTTTTTCTCAGAGTCGTTATGTAGTACCATAATGTGGGTATGAACTCATAGTAAGTAGGACCTTTTAATGACATTACTTCAGTTAAGTTGTGTCCCACCTCAGTTAGGATGGGTCTTAACACTATTATTGGAGTCCTTTATAAGAGAATGTAATTCGGGCAAAGAAAGAGAAATCCGTAGAAGCAAGAGGCTACAATGTGGACGAACCTTGGAAAACAAGCTGAGTGGATGTAGCCAGACAGAAAAAGCCACATATTATATGATTCTGTGGATATAAAATATGCATAAAAGGGAAATTTGCAGAAGCAGAAAGCAGATTAGCAGGGAGTGGAGTAGGGGGTAACTCTGTGTGGGTATGGGTTTGGGGCTTTCCTTCTGTGTGATTAAAATGATCTGGAACTAGATAGTGCACAACATTGTGAATATAAAGAAACTATTGAATTGTATATATTTTAAGAATTAAATGGTGAATTTTATGTTCACAATTTAACATAATTTAATGTTATGTACAATTTTACAACAATTCAAAAAAAAAATCCAACAAGGAAAACCCCTTGCCAATTGGCAACTCTAGTAAATTCTATCAATCATTTAGAGAAAAAGTAATACCAACATTTCACAAATTCTTCCCAAAAAACTGGAAAAGGAGGGAACACTTCCCAGCTCATCCTACGAGAGCAGTACTGCCTTGTTACCAAAACCATACAAAAAAAATAAAATAAAATCACAAATAAATAAATCTCAGACCAATATCCCCTATAAATACAGAAGAAATATTTCCAATTCTATAGAAATTCTTCCAAGAAATGGAAGAGGAGTAATCATCTCTTAACTCATTCTATGAGACCACCATTAATTACCCTGACATCAAAACCAGGCAAAGACTTTATAGGAAAAGAAAACCACAGAGGAATAGCCTCATGACCATAGAAACAAAATTTTTAACAACATTTTAACATATAAAATCCTGCCATATATAAAATGGGTAATATATTATGGGAATTATAAAATATTTTGAAAGTAGAATATCCTATATTTCTCTTTGAATAGCAGAGAATTTGTCACTATTGGTCAATGGGAACCAAGATTTAGTCTTATAACCTGAATACTTCGTGAACAGATCCTTTTTTCTTAGGTTCTGCATCATAACAAATCTCCTTAATGTTACAGAAGTCAAAACATTGGGCATGAATGAACCTGACACAAAAGGACAAATACCGTCTGATCTCAATGATTTGAAACAATAAGATTAAGCAAACTCTTAGGCTCAGCATTTATATTATAGGTTACCAAGGGAGAGGGTGGGGATAGAGAATGGGGAATTAAAGCTTAAAATGCATGGGTTTCCTATTTGGAATGATGGAAATATTTTAGTGATTCATAGTGGTAATGGTAGAATAAAATTGTGAATGTAATTAACATTATTGAAATATATATCTGAATGTGATTTAAAGAGGAAATGTTAGATTCCATATAACAGAATAAAGTTTTTAAAAATTCATGGAACTATACTAGGTAAAGAGTGAACCTTAAGTTAAACCATGGTCTATAGTTAATAGTACAATTATAAAAATTATAAAAACTGTCATCAGTTGTAACAACTGTTCAACACCAATTCAATGTGTAATAATAAGGCAGTATAGGTGAATCCTGTATTTTATGCATGATTGTTCTGAAAACACACAACTTCTCTAATAAAGGGAAAAAGGTTTAAAAAAAAGAATATCAACGCCAATGTCATTTGTTTTATAGTTTCCTTCTGAATCTTTGCTAAAAGGGAGATTAATTTTCTTCTCATAATCATTTCTTTTTTTCAGCTCATGATTCCCAAATACAGTAAGCAGTCTCTCCACTGGACCTGTCAATAGAATTTTGTCTTCCTAGTTGACATATCCTCTCCTTTGGCTTCCAGGACACCCACCGATCCAGGATTTCTCCTAACTTTAACTGCTCATCCCTTAGACTTCTTATACATTTTTCTCTTCCCTTTAAACGTTGGTCATTCTCTGAGTTCCATCCTTAATCCGCTCCATTTCCCCTTGTTCCAGTGTAATCACATCCATTCCTGTGATTGAACTGCCTCTTTCATGCAGGAAACTCCAATATCACTCTCTCCTATCCTAATCAATTTGAGCTCAAAATATTTCCCAGCTGTCTGTTGGATGTTGTGTTAGATTCAGTTGTCAACTTGGCCAGGTGAGCATACCTAGTCTTGTTGCTGAGGACATAAGCCAACGTTACGTGAACCTCATCTGTTGCCAATTACATCTGCAGTCAGCTAGGAGGTGTGTCTGCTGCAATGAGTGACGTTTGGCTTAATTGGCTGGTGCTTAAATGAGAGAACACAACGTAGCACAGCCTAAGCAGCTCGGCATTCCTCATCTCAGCACTTGCAGCTCAGCCCAGGCCTTTGGAGATGGTGAAAGAAGTCACCCTGGGGAAAGTTGTTGGAACCCAAGGGCCTGGAGAGAAGACCAGCAGAGATCATCCTGTGCCTTCCACGTAAGAAAGAGCCTCAGTGGAAAGTTAGCTCCCTTTCCTCTGAAGAACCAAAAAAATAAATCCCCTTTTATTAAAAGCCAATCCGTCTCTGGTGTGTTGCATTCCGGCAGCTAGCAAACTAGAACAGATGTTTAAACTTTAGTGTCTGAGCAGCACCTCTAACTAACACATTTAAATCTGAAATCATTACCACTTCTGACCCAAACCTGTTCCTCTTTCTCTAATTTGGTTAATGACATCATATACACATCAACCAAATCTCCAAAACTAGAGTTTGATGTCATCTTTATTTCTCATTTTTCCCATACCCACCACTTCCACATTCAACTGGGCTCCAAATCCTACCAATTCCACTCTATAACCATCATACCCTACCAATTCCACTCTATAACCATCATACCCTACCAATCCCACTCTATAACCATCATATCCTACCAATTCCACTCTATAACCATCATACCCTACCAATTCCACTCTATAACCATCATATCCTACCAATTCCACTCTATAACCATTTCTCAAATCTTACCCAATCCCCCCACCATGGTTCATATCTTTATGAACTCTTACCCAGACCATCAATATTTGTATCCCTTTTCTCCATGTTGCTAGTTTTATCTCACTCCAGCTTGCTTTCGCCATCCACGGTTTTTGTCCTAAATAATGTTTTCTATCATTCTCGGCTTGAAAGCCTTTCCGGGGTCACCAGTGCCTACAACAAGAGTCATCTGACGAAGGACTGCAGGTCAAATCTGGCCAACCTTTCTTTTTCGTGAATAAGGTTTTCTTGGAACATAGCCACATTTATTTACATTTCATCTATGGCTGCTTTTGTGCTATCTTAATCGAGCCGTTGTAACGGAGATTGTATAACCCAAAAGGATGAAAGTATTTACTATCCGGCTCTTTGCAGAAAAAAGAATTGTACTCCTCTGACCTAGAGGATAAAATCTAATCTTTGCCTTTTATATTCTGATGCCAGCACCATCTTCATCCATTCCTCAACATTCTCCCTTGTCTTGAGAAATGGGTTTCATTTTGGATGTCAATTTAAATTGACCAGTAGTAGCTTCCTGGAATGTGGTGTCGAGGACTGTGAGACTTAGTAAAAAGTTGCAGTTGATTAGAGATGTCTGGCAAGAGCCTAAGAATGGATTTGAGGCATGTACATGAAGCATTTATCATTTCCCCAAAATGCCGTACTCCTTCATGCTTCAAACCCTTCAGGTTCATGATTTCTTCTGCTTTAGGAATCCTTTCCTCCTGCTCTTTGACCAGTAAACTCGAATTCATTATTGACATTCATCAAAAAGGTCTCCTCCATGATAATGGCATGTTATTTTGAGCACAATTAATAGTGCTGAACGGTATGTGAATGTGGTGGAAAGGGTGAGTTTAGGGTCATATATGCTATTAGAAGGAAAGTTGGAGATTAAAGCATGGGAATTAAAGCACAGTGAATCTTATGGTGGAAAATGAATGTGATCAACTTGTACAAACAAAAAAGTTCTTTCATGAACTAGAACAAATGTGTTATTACACTATTGCAAGACATTATAAGTAGAGTGATATGTAGGGGAAAATGTACCTATTGCAAACTATGGACTATAGTAACAGTAATATCTTAATAGTCTTTGATCAACAGTAACAAATGTACCACACAAATACGAGGGGTCAATAATAGGGTATAAAGTGTATGGGATGTTTGGGGTTTTCTTTTCGTTTGCAGAAATAATGAAAATGTTGTAAACTTGATTGTGGTGATGGATGCACATCTATATGATGATCTTGTGAGCCACTGATGATATACTCTGGTTAGATTGTATGGCATGTGAAGATATCGCAATAAAATTGCATTTAAAAGTCTCTGCTGGGCGGGCCACGGTGGCTCAGCAGGCAGAGTTCTCGCCTGCCATGCCGGAGACCTGGGTTCGTTTCCTGGTGCCTGCCCATGCAAAAAACAGTCTCTGCTAAAGCTTTGTGGTATAAAGAGATGAAATGTTGTCTTCATAATCTAACTGGTAAAAATTGACTTGAAACTCTAGCAGCTGCCAAATACTGATCTGAGACCACTGGGACAATGACAGGAATTTAAAGCTAAATGTACTCAATTGCAGGGATTTACTTTAATTCTGAGATGATGTCCTTATTGTTTTTATGCTAAAATATATGTTCTTTAATGATATGGTGATGAGAATAAATAACATTGTAAATATCCCTTTTTTAAAAGTAAAATGGAACATTGGCAACACTACATCAGTATACCCACCTCACCCCCCCAAAAAAAGAAGTGAAAAAAAGTCTCCTCTCTAATATCTATTTCAAACCCCTAGTGAGCTGTAAGCACATGAGACTTCATAATTAGACACATCAAGGTTGAAATATTGACTCCCCTGCAAACTATACATGTGACCAATAAAAAGAAAGTCCTTATACTCATGACATCTCCAGTTCTCAAAATGTACACTGTGAATGATTTGTTAGTATATCATCAAAATTATCATTACAATTTCTCGTTCTTCTCCATTAGAATATGTATCCTTCTTTATACCACCAGGGACTATTTCAAAGGAGGATTATTCCAATGAATTTAAAATATGATTAACTTATTTATTCATTGCATTTTATTTTACATAGCAAAAGTAATAAGGCATGAAGACCCTAGGGTGGCCTTGGAAGTTGTGTGGAAAGTGCCAGCATCCAGCCTTAGGGTGTTCACCCACCATCCACTGATACATAAATGAAGAATTGGCTACACTTGTGCTAAGCTGCTAACATTTTTGCAGTTTATTTGTTTTAGTGGCTAATGATAACTTGATACCCTACCTAACATCATCTGACTCTCTATCACATTGATAAATGGGCTGTCCGAAAATACAGGTCTTGTTTGAAGTCAAACAGGAGAAGAGCTGAAATGGGAACCCTTGCTTTTTCCCTCTACACACCCTCATCTGATTATCGCTTCTCTTTCCAAATTTTCTCAGGACTTTAAAGCGATTATGACAAGGTGAAAATTTGGTCAAATCGCCTACCTCAGGCTTGGTTCGGTCGATGCCCGTGAGGAAGAGCAAGTGGGCCAGGAAGAGGCAGAGTGAGAGCTGCAAGTGGAGTGAGGTGCTGGTGTTCCAGATGGGTCTGCACAGGAGGAAGGTGAGGGCGGCCAGGAGGAGGCACAGCAGGGACAGGCTCAGCCCCACGTAGGTGATCACGGTCAGCACGGGATCTTCCTGGGAGCCACAAAAGGAGGCATCTGTTAAATTTTTCCAACTCTGCAGTTAGGGTCTTGATGGGGAATCCAAGGGGCTTCCCAGTTCAATCCCTCATGCAGGTTACTTAACCTCTCTGAGACTTGGTTTCCCCACCTTCAAAATGAAAGGAATAATAGCATTTATAATGCAGGGCTATTAAAAAACCAAAACCACTAGACCAAGGCTGCCTAAGGGAAATACCACACGAGTCACACAGGTAATTTTAAACTTCCTAGTAGCCACATTAAACTGTGTAGAAAGAAGACAGATGTGAGGTCAATTGGCTGATTGATAGAGATCTCTATGGAGATAGATAAATTTAGAGATAGATAGATGATGATGATAGATAGATAATATAGAGTTGAGAGAGAGATAGAGATAGATAAATAGAGAGAGTGAGAGATAGAGCGATAGATCAAACTATAGAAAGATGGATGAATTGATAGATAGATGGATAGGTAGATATAAAGATGGATGATAGATGATAGAGATATGGAGAAATGATAGCTAGAGAGAGGCAGAGTGAGGATTTTATGGCAAATATTGAAGGTTGGAGTATCTGGATATCTGGGTGAGGAAATGTTGGATTTCTCATATGGCTTTTATATTGTTTTTATAACTGTCTTATAAATTCGATTTTATTTCACCATGAAAAGTTTATAAAATATAAAGAAAGAAACAGGTGAAATTAATTTAGTAGTACGTTTTATTTAACCTAATATTTTCAAACTATTAGCAGTTAAATGTGTAATAAGTGTAAAACAATTATCAATGACATGTCTGACATTCGTTTTTTCATATTAATGAAAATTGAAATCCAATTTATATTTTAAGGTTATACATATTTCAATTCAGAGCTTGTATTTCCAGTAGTGAAAATGAAATGTAGTCCTACCAGAACAATAAAGTTGTGTTTAACAACAAAAAAATTCACACTGCTTTTTTTTATTTAAAATGGAATAAAATTAAGAATTCAGTCGTTCATACTAGTCACATTTCAAATTCTCAATAGCCATTTGTGACCGGTGATTATTTTTGAACAACAAAAATATCAAATGTAATCTTCACAAAGGCTGAAGTTTTTATCTTTCTTGTTCTCTGCTGTATTTCCAATGCCTGGCAGATAGGCACTCAGTAAATATTTGATAAATGAATAAAATGCAGTCATGCATATCAAGCAGTCAATAAACTTTATATATAGTGAAGGCTCATGAAATGGAAGTTAAAAAAGCAATCAGGAAAGAAATTAGGTAATTCTTTTTTATCTGAGTTATTGTAGTTCTGGTTGTGTCCTGGGAGTTTCAGGGTATTGTTTTATCATAGGCGACCAGGTACCTTCTTTCTGGTTTGACCAGGAAGGTTTAGCAAAAACTCTCTCTTGCAGAGTAGCAGATACTTTCATTTTCAGATGCCCCCAGACCTTACCACTAAAGGGGATGACAACTCAACTTCCCAATGCCTGAGGGTTTTCCCTAGTAATTTGAACTCACTCTGCCCATTACCATGGAAGTGTCAGAAAATTAATGCCACCTGGATGCAGCCCTCAACAAATGATGAAAGGAGATGGTATATAAATACCCAGCTCCCCCACCCAGAGACCCCAGAGAGAATTAAGCTCCAGTGGCCTGCAGTAGTAAGTGGCTTGTAATTTACCCTGTATTGGCCACTTTCCTTTTCCTGTCTTATTTCCCCATTCCCCTTCTGGTGTTTCCTGAAATCACCTCTCCAGTTAGCTACTTGCACTTGAGTTCTTATCTCAGGGTATCTTTCTAAGATGCGGTCATGACAACCTCACAGGTTACTGGCTACCATGGTTCAAATGGTTCACAGAAGGTGACCATGAGATTTGGTACCTTGGGTGTAAGAGCCACGAGGACAGCAAAGCTGGACAGGTGGAAGCACTCGCATGTGGTATGAGAATCATTGCTGCTCTTATGGGAACAGCCTTTGGTTGACCAGCTGCCCCCATTCTTTGATCCTTCCCAGTAGACACAGAAATGTTTTGTTTTCGCACCAACAGGCTGGAAAGAGAATAAAATAAAAGTGGTTCTCAAAAGAGCTTCTGGGGAAGATGGTGGAGTAGGAAGCTCTGGGACTCACTCCTCCAAAAACAGCTAGTGGACAGGCAGAAACCATCTGAAACAATTGTTCTGGGTTCCACAGGCCAGGGGATCACTGTACAGTACCCAGGAAAGAGCGGGATGAAAAGGCAGAGAAACAGCAAAAAAGAACTGTGGGTAACTTGCTCCAAACAGAGGCTGCCCTTGCTCCTTCCCCACTCACGAGGTGAGCCAATGAGAATCTGGTTCCTGGGTGACTAATGCAGACAGGAAGGGACATGGAAGCTCTCTGTCCCACGAGCAGGGTGGAACAAGGACAAGTACTGATCACAGCTTCTGATAAGTGCATTTAGATTGCTGCGTTCTGGCTCTGAACTGCTGTATTAGTCTGCCCTGGAGGGGAACACCCCCATTCCCTAGTGGGGTGAAGGTGCTGGAGGTTTAAGAAGACCATCCCTAGGGCTGCAAAGAACAGTTTCCTGAAGAGCGACATCTACAGGGAAGGCCAAGGAAGTGCAGCCATCAGAAAGGTTTTTGAGTCTTTCCTGACCCTCTTCCCAGGGCTCTTTAAAAGTTGTCTAGGCCCCACTCATGGGTCCCTGGCCTTGTTTAGGCTGGGCAATACTGAGTTGGGAAAGTCCTCTCCAGGGTGACCTTCCTGCCAGAATTTATCTTCCAGGCAAAGGCAGCTAGAGGCAAAAAAAAAAAAAAAAAGAAGAAGAGGAAGAGGAAGAAGAAGAAAGAAAACTATAGAGGCAAAACAAAAACAAACAGAACATAACAGATTCCTAAACAAGGAGTGGGGAAAGGAAGCTTTCTTCTGGGGGTAAAAAAAATTGTGCAAATAATGCAATCTTAAAAATTGTACTGCATACTCAAGGCAAGAATATGATGAAAAAGAGCTGAAAAAAATCTAATCTGTTTAACATGGGCAATTCTACAGGTTGAGAATAAGTTGAACCAAATATCAAAGAAGGGTTTTAACATAAAGTCAAACCACAATAAAACCCCACGCAAGAGATAGAAAATGACCTTTAGAGTAAATTCATCAAGTTAATCAGATACCTAGATGTCATCAGAAAAAAAATTACAAACCATATTAAAAACCAAGAGATGGGCCAAAGGAAAATTTAAAACTTTGGGGGAGATCCAGAATTTTGAACAACTACATCAAGAATGTTCAAACAATTCTACCAATTCAGTTCAAGGAGATGAAGGAAAACATAGCTAAAGAGATAAAGGATATTAAGCATAAACAATTTGGAAGTGTGGAAAGAAACATAACTTATGAGAATACAAGCCACAATAGAAGAGATTACAAATACTCTAGCCACATACAACAGCAGATATGAGCAGGCAGCAGAAAAAAAATTAGTGAACTAGAAGATAGGGCCATTTAAATCTTATAGACAGAAGAACAAGTAGAGAAAAAATGGAAAAGAATTGAGCAGGGTCACAGGGAATTGAATGACAGCAGGAAGCACACAAACATTTACATCATGGGAGTCCCATAAGAATTGAAGGGAAAAGAGACAGAAAGAATATTTGAGGAAATAAGGGCCAAAAGTTTCCCAACTCCTATTAAAGACAAAAGTATGCATGTCCAAGAAATGGAACATAGTACAAACAGAATAAATCCTAATAGACCTTCTCGGAGACACATACCAGCCAGTATGTCAACTGACAAAGGGAAACAGAGAATTTAGAATTCAGCAAGAGAAAACTGATGGAGGCAAAAAGACAGTGGTATGCTATATTTAAGGTACTGACAGAGAAAAACTGCCAGCCAGGAATTTTCTATCTGGCAAAACTGTCCTTCAAAAATGAGGGAGAGTTTTAAATATTTGCTGGTTAACAGTGAGGGTTTGTCAACAAAAGACTTACCATACCAGAAATACTAAAGGAGTTCTGTAGATTGAAAGGAAAAGACAGGAAAGAGAGATATGGAGGAGAGTATAGAAATGAAAGTTATCAATAGGGATAACCAAAAGGGAATAAAGAGACACAAAATAAGATATGACATATAAAAACCAAAGGAAAAATGGTTGAAGTAAGTACTGCCTTTACAGTAAGTAACATTGAATGTTAATGGATTAAACTCCCAATAGAAAGACACAGATTGGCAGAATGGATAAGAAAAAGTGTGATCCATCTATATGCTGTCTATAAGAGACTCACTTTAGACCCAAGGACAAAAATAGGTTGAAAGTAAAAGGCTAGAAAAAGATATTCCACGCAAATAGTAACCAAGAAGGAGCTGGAGTAACTATATTAATATCAGAAAAAAATGGACTTCAAGTGCAAAACTTGTATAAGAGATAAAGCAGGACACTATATATTATTAAAAAGGGCAACCCACCAAGAATAAACAACAATCATAAACAGTTATTCACCTTACCATGGACCCTCCAAATACATGAGGCAAACACCGCCAATACTGAACTGAGAAATAGCCATCTCTACAATGATAGTTTGAGGCTTCAATACTCCACTTTCATCAATGGCTAGACCATCTAGACAGAGGATCAATAAGGAATCGGAGAACTTGAATAATATGATAAATGAACCAGTCCTAAAGGACATGTACAGAATATTGCACCCCAAAACAGCAGGCCATTCTTCTCAAGTGCCCATGGATCATTCTCCAAGATAAGACCACACATTGGGTCATGAAACAAGTCTCAATGCATTTAAAAAGATCGATATTATACAAAATCTTTTCTCTGACCAAAGTGTAATGAAGCTGGAAATCATTAACAGGCAGAGAATTGGGAAATTCCCAAATAAATGAAAGTTAAACAACACACTTTAAACAATCAGTGGGTCAAGAAAATATTGCAGGAAACATCAATAAATATCGCAAGACAAATGAAAACGAGAACACAGCATATTAAAACTTATGGGACACAGCAAAAGCATAAGGGAAATTTATAGCCCTAAATGCTACATAAAAAAAAGAAAAAATAGCTGCAATCGAATAACTAACTGCATACCTAAAAGAACTAGAAACGGCAAACTAATCTCAAATCATGCAGAAGGAAAGAAAGAACAATTAGAAAATAAATAAGTGAAATTAAGAATAAAGAACAATAGAGAGAGTCAACAAAGCCAAAAGTTGGTTCTTTGAGATCAACAAACCCTTAACTAAACTGTGGAAGACAGTTTGGTGGTTCCGTAGGAAGCTGAGTATAGAATTCCCATATGGTTTGGCAATCCAGCTACTAAGTATATACCCAGAAGAATTGAAAGCAGGGAAGCGAGCAGACATCTGCACACAGAAAAGGGGTAGAGAATGGAGAGCTGATGCATTATTTGTGCGGAGTTTTTCATGGTTTTGATGGTTGCGCATTATTGGAATGTAATTAACAGTGCTGGATTGTGGTTGTGTGGAAAGGGGAAGTTTAGGATTATGTGTATTTCTAGGAGGAGAGCTAGAGGATGAAACATGGCATTGTATAACAGTGCACAGTGACAAAGGTTAATGGTGCAAACATAAGAATGTTCTTTCACAAACTAGAACAAAGGTGTATCACTACTGCAAGGTGTGACAATAGAGTGGTGTATGGGGAAAACAAACCTAATGCACACTATGGACCATAGCTAACAGCAATATCTTAATATTACTTCTAACTAAGGTACCACACCAATGCAAAGTGTTAGCAATGTTGGGAGGGGTGGTTATATAGGAATGCTGTATTTTGTCCATGACTTTTAAGTAAACCTACAACTTCTCCAATTAAAAAATATATATATATTTTAAACAATGTATGCTAAGTGAAAGAAACCAGACACAAAGCACTGCATAAGATATGATTCCATTTGTATAAAATGTCAGTGTAAATAAACGTATGGGCAGAATTGGATTAGGGGTTATGGAGGGCTGAGGGAAGAATAGAGGAATTGAGAGGCAACTACTGAGAGATACGGGATTTTTCTTTTTGGAGTAATACACATGCTCTAAATTTGACTCTGGTGGTGAATGTCCAACCCTGTGATATATCAAGCCACTGACTGTACACTTTGGATGGGTTGTATGGCATGTGAATATATCTCAGTAAAACCATCTTACAAAGTGGTTCTCTTTCTGTTTCTGTTATGTGAATTTGAAAGGTTATTCCCAGATTCATTGAATTGGGAAAATCCCATCATTTTGAGCATTTGTAGGGAAGAGTATCACACTACCACACCTTTTTTGGAGTTAATTCTTTGTTTATCATGCCCTTTTCTGCCCTAATCACTGCTCTGGAGAATGATCCTTATGGACTGCTTCCCTGGGTTTCTGTCTTAGCTGGCTTCTGGTGGGTCTACCAGTGAGAAGCACTGGTGAAAGAGGCATTTAGTCTCTTTCTTCCCAGCTACCTTTACGCTCCAGCAGGAAGATTCCTGCTGCATGCGTTCAGCTCCCATTGGGCTTGGTAATGCTAGTTCCTGCTCTGCCTTTTTATGCTTAAATGTGACCATGGCTTCCCACGGTGGGCAATCTCTGGGCATCCCTTGTTAGTTCTCTTATCTCAGAACCATCAGAGTTTGATTCAGTTCCCTTCGAGGACCCCGATAATTCACTCTCCCACCCTAAGGAAGCCTGAGCAGAGAACCAGCCTTTGGTTTTGCTCACCTCAGTATGTTGAAAAGTCAGAGACACGGGTTCAAGCAGATGAATGTTTTTCTCCAAACCGATGGTACCACTCACAATATAAGAGTTCAGTTTCACTCCCTTCGTCCCTCTTCCGTCATTGAAAAAGGATCCATTGAGAACATCCCCAAGAAATAGATAAATAATAAATGCAATAGCTCTCCGGTCTGAGAAAATAGAAGAGAAATAATTTCATAAGGTTTCCATAATTTGGGTAGGTAGGACACCTGTGTTTTAGGAGAGGATCGTAAGGTAGCATAATGTATAGTCAAAATTGCCCTTGAAAACCCTTAAATTGCCCATGCAAGACACTATATGTGGTTTAGAGTGGGGAGCTTTGTATATGTATACATAAGATAATGCACCATATTTTGTAAGAAGTCTATATGCAAAATAAGTTAACTGTTATTTTTTCAATATATATACATGCATGTGTATATATATATCCGTAAATATCAAAGTTAGAGTCACAAGGTAAGATATTTGCCCTCAGAGGGGCAGGTGGAACTCAGGTAGGCTGAAGAAACTCCACAAATCCTATCTTATCCTATCTTACTTCTTAAACTGACTCTGAGGTACCTAAGAGGGTGAAATAGTATATAGGATGACCAATTCCATTTAATTAGACCGCTCTTCTCTTTCTCTCCCTCTCTCCTTCTCTTCCTTTCTCTCTTCCCCTTTCTTCTCCACACTCCCTTTCTTTTCCCCTCCTCTTTTCATAAAATTATAATTTAATTAATAGAAATCAAATGTACATATGATGCATTTTAGCATTCTACAGTATTTCTCAAACTGCCATTTTTCATACTATGCAATCTCATTTTTGATCAAGGCCACTTATCACCTGTATTATTAGTTACTTTATTTTAAAAATCAACTCTTTTTTAGATCCTCCCCCTCCCCTCTCAATCTCTAGCTCACAGTAAGTGGTGAAGGTTAATCAGTAGCTAGGAATTTTCTGGAGGAAATGCAGCAAACATTTCAATCTCTTGGGTAATCAGGTCTTTCTGAAATATTTTATTCATGCATTCATTCATCAAATATTCATTGAGCCCCTAAGGTGTGTCAGTCAGTGTTACATGCATTTAGGACACTGCAGTGGACAAAAGAGACATCTCTGCCGTCAGGGAGCTACTATTGTTGTGGGAGAGATGGACAATAGACAAAAAAAATAAATTAAAAAAATATTACATAGTGATAGGTGCTACACAGAGACTTAAAATTAAGGTAGTAGGATAAAGCAGGGGTTGGTAAACTATGGCCCATGAGCCAAATCTAGCATGCTACTTGCTTTTGTAATTTTGTATTGGAACATGGTCATGTTCATTCATTTACATATTGTCTATGGTTGTTTTCATGCAACAGTGGCAGAACTGAGTAGTTGCACTAGAGACCATAAGGCCCTAAAATCAAAAATTACTATCTTTTTCTAAAAACTGGAAAAGTTTGCTGCCTTGTAGGATACAGGGAAATGGTGACTATGTTAAATTGAGTTATCAAACACTAATTCTCAAGGCAACAATCATCTGCCACCACTGAGTGTTGGCTTTTCAATCAATTACATGAAAACAGGATATGCATTGGTCTGTCACTTTTAAGGAAGTATGCCAACGTATCCTTATTTAAGCCTCATGTGTGTCCCAAAGTGCACATTCCCCAGGGAGTGCAACTTCTTCCCCAGTATTGCTTGGTCAATGGCCAAGGCAGACTTTTAATTCCCAACTTTAAAAACTTTTCAAACATCTGTTCTACAAGTAATTGTTGTGATGTACTTTGAAATTTGCTTTTATATATATATGTTATTTTTCATGAAAAAGAAAAAAGATATGGAAGAGAATAATAGAGAAGATAGGATTTAACAAATGACTATGACTGTTGAATTAATATATTGATATTCCTTTTGGTCTCCAGTGTCTTGGAGCAGCTAGAAGAAAAAATGAAAAATCAAGGAACTGTAACCCATACCAAACTTTAAAATCTGTTCTACAACTACTTGTTAAAATGCTCTTGGAAATTTATTGCTTTCCTGTATATTTGTTATTTTTCACAATAAAAAAAGTTAAAAAAAGGGGGGGTGCAAGGGTAGTTTAGTGGTACAATTCTCGCCTGCCATTCAGGAAACCTGGGTTCAATTCCTGGTCCATGCACTTCCCTAAAAACAAACAAACAAGCAAAATAAAGAAACAAAAAACAAACAAAACTTCACAAATAGTGCTTCAATAAGGGGATATGCACATGGAGCATACAAATAAAAAAGTCAAAAATATGTTTTTTAAACTTTACTCAGTCACCTAGATATGAGACAATGGTACCTAGAATTTGGTGGTCAAAAGAATCCATCTTAGACACTATACCTTTTGTGATTCTCTTGAACAAGTGGTTGCAGTCGATATTCATTGTGTTATTTCCAGCTTCCAGAATAGTTTTCTTGTTTGTCTCATTGCACCTCTTGGTTTCATAGACTGGAAACATTAAAAAAGTGATCCCTGATTACTTTGCTTCTAATGCCTAAAACACTTTTGAAAAATCCCTTCTTTGGAAGACCCACTATTGGTGATTTAATCTGTATGCACAAAAGGCAAGGTCAACCAGATGGTGCTCTCTTCTATGTCTTTGACTAGCGGGGTATGAAATAGTCTAAATGGCCTAAGAAGTTTGCATTGGTCATAAAAAAACAACAATGCTCACAACATATTTTAGTTAACAGGTTTTCTCCAGAGAAGTGAGAAAAATTTCCTAGGGGCTCTGACACAGACTGCTATTTGCTCCTGACATCCATTCATCACTAATTTCTTTGGGAATAGGACAAGCAAATGTAAAAGTACAAGTCATTTTCCAGCCTCCCTTATGGTCAGGTGGAAGCATGTAAGGTCAAAAGATAGAAGATAAGAAATGTGGGCACTAAAGGGGATGGGCATTTCTCTACTTCTCTATTCCTCACTGGCTGGTAAGAGAATGTGAAACTAAGAAACTCATCTTGGAACACAAGGCAGAAGTGAAGGTTGGGGATAGCAGAACCTGGAGTTGCCATGGAAATGTCCCATCAGCCATTGACTTCTTATGGTGAAACTGTTAAAGAAATAATTTTCTCTCTGTTTAGTCTATTATATTAATCGCCATTATACCACCACATCCTGTATCTTAATACAGAAATGATATTCATGTGGAATATTAAACAAAATAGACCATTAAACATGTCTGAATAACTCAAAGGGATTGAAATCTCACAGCCTATGCTCTCCCACCATGAAGAAATTAAGTTGGAAATCAATAAAATGATAACTTGAAAAGCCCCAAATATTTGCAAATGAAGCAACATGGTTTCAAATAGCCCATGGGTCAAAGGAGAAACTACAAAGAAAATTTTAAAATATTTTGAGTTGAACGATAATGAAAGCATAGCGTATGAAATATTTTAGAATGCAGCTAAAGCAGTGCTGAGAGTGAAATGTATAGCTCTAATTTGTAGCCAAACTTATACCCCAAAATTCATATATTAGAAAAGAAGAAGGACTTCAGATCAATAATTTAAGATATTGAGTCAAAAATATAGAAAATAAAAATTGAATTAAACCTAAACAAATAGAAGGCAGGAAATAATAGAAGAGAAGAACAGAAATCAGTGAAATAGAAACTAGACTAACAATGAAAAAAAATCAACAAAGTAAAAAGCTGGTTCTTTAAAATGGTTGACAGATACAGGGGGAAGAAGCCTCCTAAAAAAGAAAGGGGATTAGGATTATTCTCTTCCTTTACCTTTGAGGTTTAAAACTATTAGCCCCTCTTAGGTATATAAGGTTTGCTGTAATGAAGAGGCACCAAGGATCTCTGTACAGACCTTTCTTGAGGAAAGGGAATCTGTGTCAGGAAACAAATATCTGCACCCAAGTGTAGACTGTTGTAGTACCATATGTAACGGGGGTAGGATACAGTTAAATTCATGCTTAGAGTGAAATATATAGCCCACCCCTGGCGGGCTGGTGGATGTGGTTGCAATTACTTCTCTTCAGACAAAGGGAAGCAGGAAAAGAGAGGAGAGATAGTTTATTCCCTTGTACTTTGAATATATATCTAGAAAGCAGAGCCCCTAATCATGTAGAATTCAGTGTGGAAAATCTATAACACTGAGAGCTAATTTTACTATTCATAGATCCTTTCTATGTCAGGACCCAGAGCTTTTTTTATATGGCCATTTTAGAAGCCTGCTCCACATTTCATACCTATGCCAAGGCTATAATTTTCATGCTTTCCTGGAGAAGCAAAACTGTCATTCCATATGGTCAATTCCACATGCTGAAGTAGTTGGGAAGCGTTTCTTGCAATGTCCGTTTTGTTTCCACTGTTCTTCAGATTTTTCTTTCAAAGAAATAAAACTAATTAGAGATAAATCTACTGAAACTTAAAGCAGGAATATGGGTAGGTGTGGCTCGGTGATCCCAGAAGGCAAGCAAATTATTAAGGTGCTGGACTCTGTGCTAGCCACCAGATTTGTGTTTTTAGATTTATCATACATGGCACTGCAAAGGGCATATCATTACGTCTAATTTACTTATGAGAATGTGAAGGCTTAGGGCATGAAACAAATGGAACCTACAAAGAATGCATTATGGAGGGAGAGAAGGGTGGAAAGTGTTGGGGATGAGGTTCTAGATGTTTGATGCAAGTCTTTGTATGACAGCTGAGACTGAGTTTCTGAGATAATATTTGGGAACTGATAATTTTGGGTTTGTGGAACTGTCCTGTGCATCTTAGAATGTTTAGCAGCATCGTTGGCCCCTGTCCTCTAGATATCCATAACACAGCTTCCCCCTCCCCAAGGTGGTGGTCAGAAATGTTTCCAGATGTTACCAATATCCCATGAGGTGGGAAAAAGTCACCCTCAGTTGAGAAATGCCCTATCCTGAAAGTCATAGAAAGCCATGGTAGAATTTGAGCAAGAGAATACTATAGTAAGCATGACTAGCTGTTTCCCAAACCCAGGCTGTACCCCACTCACCCAAATGTCCTTAAATGTGAATGGTGGTGACTTCTCACTGGAGTTCTCTGAGAAATAAAATGTAACCATTAAAATGGAATATGGGAGAGAAAAGGGCCCATCTCACATCCCTTCTTCCTATCTCCCTCAAGTTGGATCTTACTCTGAGGCTTACACAGTCCATCCTAATTTTCTTTTAAGTCCAAAATGTCTGTTATAGTATCATTTTAAAGGGGAATTGGGATGGGACTTTTGATTCGATAATCCAGACAACAATATTTATTGAGCACTTACTAAAGCCAAGTATAATTCTAGGATGTGAACATAGGTTGTAAAAGGGACAAAGAGTATCCCCTCATGAAACATTCAGCCCAGTAGGAAAATGATTAAGAAAAAAATTGCAAATAAATAATTAAATGATTGCAAATTCCAACATGGTTTTAAGAAATAGGATGGAGTGACTGGGAATTATAGTCGAGTAACCAAACATATTCCTTGGGGCTCCCCTAAGGAATGGTTGTTAATTGACTTAATAATAGAGAAACAGTATTTTCACCTGCATCTTTCTACACATCATGTTATATAAAGTGCTTTTATAAACACTATCTCATTTAAGGAAATACAAAAGTTTCTAGAACACATTAGGTAGCATAATAGTTGATTTTTATTGAGCCTTCTTAGGTGCTTAGCACTGCCCTAAGCATTTTTATATGCATTAATAAATGCAAAAGGTAGGCAAGGAAACCAGGTTTCTAAAATGTTTCCCAATGAACTTGATTCTTCATAGTCACGACCTTATGTAGTCTAGTCCCCTTCAGTGAGGACTGCCCTAGTGACGGGATGTCACTTCTGAGATGAGTTATAAATGCTGTGACTTCTCTCTTGTTCACACTCTCTTTCTGGCTCTTCTCATATGCTTTCTATGATAAAGAAAGCTAAAGAGTCCTATATATCTAGGAAGTGAGGGGGGACTCCTACCAACCACCACAAAGGAACTGATCCTTTAAGAAACTGAATCCTGCTAGCAACCACATGAGTGAGCTTGAACACAGATCCTTCCACAGTTATGCCTTCAGATAAGACCCCAGACCCAACCAATATCCTGATTGCAGATGTGAGAAACCCTGAAGCAGAGGTCCCAGCTGAACCATATCTTTATTCTTGACCCACGGAAACGCTGATATAATGAACTGCAAAATTTGGATAACTTGTTACACAGCAACACCTAACTAATATAGTAAGTTCTATTATCATTCCCATTTACAAATGTGTCACATAGAAGTTAGGACACATAGAAGTTATGACTAAGCAAAAGTCATATAGTAAGTGGTAGAGCTAGAACTCTAATTCAAGTCTATCTAACACAAAACACTGAATTTTATTAGGTTTAAATAAATAAGTAATTAGATTGTGGATAGTGAGAGCCAAGTTTTTCATTGTCAGAGAAAGAAGTTACAAATAAGGAAAGAAGGGAAGCTAGAATAAACCCTGATGTTGGATTGGAATCAGAGGTACTTTATGAAGTTATCATTTTTAATGTATATAAAGATATATAGATATAGAAATTGAATTTAGAGTGAGAGACAATCAAGCAGAGAAGTCCAATAGAAAATTAGACAAGTCTTTTTGGAAGCCCAGGAAAGAGACTCACTGAAGATATAACTTCGTAAATAATCTTCATCTAGAGATTGATGTCATGACCAAGGATGGGAAATTCCATGAAATTATCACCAAAGACAATCAAGGGAGAAACGACAAGGCCAGGACAACTCTCTGTTCTCTTACTGTGGCCTGAATTGGTAGAGCTCTCAAAGGCTTTCTGCCTAATTTTTTAGGGTGGAAAGAGTGTTTGCAGGTTCTTACCATAACACTCTTCATTATCAAAGTTGTAGAAAATAGCCAAAACGTTGAAGATAGGATATTTCACGACACAGCTACAGTTGAAACTTCCAAGTGTATTTTTACAGTATGCTCTCTGCTTGCAATTTGCCAGCCCAGTCTCACACTCATTAATATCTGTGAATCAAAAGAAATACTGTTTTTCATTCTCTATGACTATACCTTATTCTGTTGCCCATACAACATTGTTCATAAATCCACCCATGCTGGTTTGAGACTGTTGTGTGCCCAGAAAAGCCATGCTCTTTTTGCCTAGCCCAATCTTTTGGGGGGCCTTACTTTTGATTAAATTGTTTCCATGGAGATGTGACCCACCCAATTGTGGGTAGGACCTTTTGATTAGGTGGTTTCCATTAAGATGTTTTCTCTGCCCATTCAAGGCAGGTTTTAATCCACTTACTGGAGTCCTTTAAAAGGGAACCATTTGGAAAAAGCTTGAGAGCCCGCACAGATAGAGATGTTTGTAGATGCAGAAAAGAAGACCCTGAGGAAAGCCTTTAGAAGCCCACAAGCTGGAATTGAAAGCCAGCAGACACTGTCACGTGCCTTCCCATATGACAGAGAACCTAGATGCCACCGGCCTTTTCTTCAGAGTCAAAGCATCTTTCTCTGGATGTCTTTGTTTATATATCTTATGGACTTAGAACAGTAAACTTGTATCTTAATAAATTCCCTTTGTAAAGCCAACACATTTCTGATATATTGCATTCCAGCAGCTTTAGCAAACTAAAACATCACTCAAAACATCTCTTCTTGTATTAGACATGTCAACATTAAAAAGGTGACAGCTCTCCCTAATTTAGATTATAAATGCAATGCATTCCCAATAAAAATACTAAAAGATATAATTTATGGAGTGAGAAGAGTTGACAGCATCATACAAGAATAGCCAGAAATACTATGAGGAGGACTAGCATTACCAGACATTAAAAACTGCTGCAAATATTCAATAAGCAGTATTGTACTAGTGCATAAAGACAAAAATAGACTAATAGGATAGACTTCAAGTCCAGAAATAGCCCCAAGGACTTGTGAATCTTTAGTATATGAAAAAAGATGTTTGCCAGGTCACTGGGGTAAATGAGACTTTTTAATTAGATAAAATGAGACCATACCTTATACCATTCTCAAGATTAAATTCTAAATGGATCAGAGATTTAATGAAAAATGATAATATGCAAGTGCTTGAATTAAAACTTAGTGAATTCATGTTTAACCTCAGTGTATGGAAGGTCTCTCTAATTATGATTCAAAAATCATTGATGACTTTGTCTACATAAATTTTTTTTAATTAATTTCAGGGCAAAAAATATTATAAGCAAATTCAAAAGACAATTGGAGAACTAGAATAAACTATTTGCAACATATACCACAAACAAAGGGCTAATATCAATGATTTACTTTTTTAAAAATTAAAAAATCAAAAGACAGATTAACAAAAGCCTATCAGAAAAATGGGAGAAAGAAATGAGCAAAAATTCACGCACTATATATATATATATATAATGACCCTCTAACTAATGAGAAAAAAAGAGCAAAATTATTCCTAATTAGAGAATATAATTTCTGAGATATCATTTCTTCCATAGCCAACTGACAAAACCTTAAAATACGAGAATGCAAACAAATGCCAAGGCTATGGGGAAACAGGTTCTCATAGATAGCTAAGGAAAATGCAAACTGGAACAATCTTTCTGAAAATAAATTTGGAGTACCTAACTGAAACACACTTATTTACCTTTTCCCTCAGCCATCTCACTTCTAGGACTCTACTGTAAAGTAGATCTCCCTCAAATATTTGGAACTTAAATTCCCATACATAAGAAAATGTTGAATAAACCATGCTGCATTCATGCAAAGAAGTACAGGCAGCTAAAAAGAAGAATGGGGAAGATCTCTATGAACTGATTTGGAGTGACACCTATGATATACTGTTAAATGAAAAATGCAAAGTGCAAAAGAGTATAATGTATTATCAAAGGGTCAAGGTATGAAACACGGGAAGTTTGAGGAACTGGAACAGATTGAAGGAGAAAAAGTGATAATAAAATGGGATGTGGGACCCTGAAATATTTCTTGGAGCAATAAAGAGACATTAGGAGAAAAACTGGTGAAACATTAATAATCATTAATAAAGTCTATAGATTGTACCAATATTAATTCCCTGCATTTGAGCATTGTGCTGTGATTTTATATGTCCTTAACATTAGGAGAAGTGGGTGGAACCATTTATGCAATCACGATGCAACTATTTAAGTTTAAAATCATTTCAAAGTGAAAAGTTAAAAAAAAAAGATACACACTATAGTCTATCATTTTGTGTCTCATCCCCTGAATTTACAATATAACACTAGATCTTGATTTTGGACATCTAGCCTCCCAAATTGCAAGCCAAAGACTCCTGTTGTTAAGCCAACCACTATATCGTATTTGTCATAGCAGCCCTGGCAAACTTAGACAATAGCGCATGAAAGGATGTCTCCGACCCCTTCCAAACTACAAGATGTGTGTGGACTGTATTTTTACCTTCACATTCCTCATAGGACTCAAAGAAATATTTCCTCCCAGACCTGGACTGAAATCCTTTTTCACAAGTGCAGTGGGTACTGTTGTGACAGTTGGCATGTCCAGGGCATGGAGGACAGAAAGCTGCAGGGAACGCAGAAAAATTTATTTATTTTCTCATGCATCCATTCAAGAAATACTCAATGAGCTCCTACATGGTACTGACACAGTGGTCAGAAGGAGGTTCATGTAGGAACAGCCCAGTCAGCATCCTTTCTGCACTCATCCCACGACAGAATGTAGAAGGTTGTGGAACCTGGCGACGTCCCACCCCCTCATCACTTTTGCCCAACAGCGAAACATACAACTACAAACACCTGCATTTCTTTGATAGAGGGCTTTCTTTGGCCAGCAGAGTTCTCTTTCTCACTATGTGGATGGTCAATAATGATCAACCTCCTGGAAGGTCCCCACCCCATAAATCAGTGACTGAAATAAGTCAGTATACATAAAATTTAAAACCCTTACACTTGGGAATAACTCTGAAGCACGTGCTCCATATTATATCCAGGATTTTCCCACAGATTCAAACTCCAGTTACTCCCATGGAAGCCTGATAATGGTCTCTGTATATTGGCCCCTTTCCTTGCCATCTCCGTTCTCACTCGCAGTTGGTGCTTCCTGGATAAGTGACTTGCTCTCAAGTCCTTTTCCCAGGTTCTACTTCTAGTAGTCCCCAATCTAAGACAGGGTATCACTTGAGGCACAGGATTTGGGGAACTTTACTCTAATGCCCACAAGTTATGTGACCTTAAGCCAGCCCCTTCCCTTGAGCGTCACAATTCAGTTGGGAATTACATCAGTAAATTTTTATAGGAATACTGTGAGCATTAGATGAGACGGCATATGGAATTTGCTTAGCGCCATGCCTGATGCAGTGCAGGAGCTAAATAAGTGAACTTGATGATGGTGGTGATAAAAGAAGAGGAAAAATTTCTTGGGAGTTAAAGGAGCAGGCAGAAAGCATCAGGGACTTAGTGCTCTCTCTACTGAAAAGGGCTTCTTCCTTGTACTGGAGGCAGGTTCTAGATCCTGATTTCATTTTCCCTGATCTTTGGCTGTGAGTAGACTCACCTCCAGAATACCTCTCTTCTGCACCTGATAGACCCAATAGAACACTCACACCTGGAACAGAAAGAGGAAGTGATAGTTCAGATGGGGATGCCCTGGGGAAGCCCAGGCTAGAGAGGGGCCTCTTCTGCTTCTGTGATTATGTTTGCTGTGCTCAATATCATGAATATTCATGAAAACATAATATTTAAGGATGCATATATTAGGTTGACTATATGACATTATCATTTTGTAAGCCATAAACACTTGACTATCAGCAATTTTTCTAAGAATTATTTTTAATAAAATAATTTTATTAATTATAAGATATAAATATTATGAATCCAATAGAACAAAAATAGACAAACTATGACCTTCCAGCAAAATCTTGCCCACTGATGTTTTTATGATCCACAAGGCAAGGATAACATTTACATTTGCAAATGGTTCCAAAAAAATCAAAAGAGGTATATTTCATGGCACATGAAAAGTACATAGAACTGCCTGTCACATTTTATTGCCACATAATCATGCCTATTTATTTACATTTATGTCCAAGTTATATCTGCTTATAAGGACCCCGGTCATGTTGGATTAAGGACTTCCCTGATTCAGTCTGTTCTCATTTGAACTAATAACACCTGCAAAGGGTCTTATTTACAAATGAACTTACATTCACAAGACCAGGTTAGGACTTTAACATGTCTTTGTGGGGGACATGATTCAATCCATAGCAAGAATAATGGTTAAATAGCCGAGCTTCCTTTTGCCCTTTTATGGCACACTACAGACTATTTCTTGCAATGTCCTCAGCAGGATCAAGAGCCAATTACCCATAAACATAATCCATCATTAAAGCATACTTCATTGGCTCTTCTTCCATCCCTGCCTCACATCCCCTGTTCCCTCACTTGTACTTCCTGGAATCACCTCCCAAATAAACTACTTACACCCAACTTCTCAGCTCTGGGTGTGCCTTGGGGAAGTCCAACCTAAGAGGCTCGATACGAAATTTCTTATAGTACAGGTACACTGTCATTTCTGGAGAAAGTCTCATCTTAAGTTAGGATGTAGTAGTATGGGATGAAATTAGGGGAATTCTTTGTTCCACTCACCTGTGAGAAGGATCAGGCACCTGCTTCCCATAGCACTGAGACACACCAGCAACAATCCAAGAAACTCTTTCAGACAGGATGTCACAAGGGCTCCTAGAATCAATAAGCCCCATGAAAACCAACTCCTGTTGGTCGCAAAGTAGAAGCTACATGGCCAATGTGTACAAAAACCCTTTAATTTCTGCAAATCTCTCAACCCAATAATTCAACGTCAGGGAAATAACCTCAAGGAAAGGATCACCCAAGGATAATCACAGCAGAATTCCCTATGAGAAATAATAATAACACCCATAAAATGTGTAACACTAGAAGCGCCTGATGAACTGTTATGCTGGGAATTAAAATCCTGTTCTATTGCAATCAGCAACATCCAGACTGTGGGAAACTCCACAGAACAAACTTCCTAGTTTGTCATAAAAAGGGATAAAAGTAAGGATAATCTAGGAGAATACTAGATTAAAAGAGATTTAGAATGATAAATTGCAATGTTTTATGAAATCCCTATTCAAATAGTTTTTTTTTAAAGAGTATAAATAGGATATTTGATGACATTAAGGAATGATGGTTAGTTTTTCATAGATAAGGTAATTCACGCTCAAGTTTCCTCACCTGTCAATTTACGTGGTTGACCTAAAGGAAGTTATAGGTATGATGAAGTGGCTATTTTTAAGAGTCCTAATCTTGTAGAGATACATATTAAAATTTTGCAGGTGAAATGATACAATGACTAAGATTTATTTCAAAATAATTGGGGAGGGGGAGTGTTTTGAGGAGATGGTGGGAGTGGTGATGAAACAAGGTTGTCCTGGAATTGATCATTGTTGAATCTAGGTGATAGGCTGATGGGATTTCATTTTGCCATTCTCTCTACATTTGTATATGTTTAAAAATTTCCATATAAAAGGAGGAGAGGGAAAAGCTACCCTTTTAAATACACAAACACATAAGCATGCATACATACATACATACATATGTACATAAATTCAAAGGGGTGGCAGTGTCTAGTATAGTAAATAGTGTAATTTTAATAATATTATTTCATTGGTTCTAACAAAGCTAGCTCATTAATAAAAAATGCTAATATCAGAGAAAACTGAGTGTGTAAGAAGTGTAGTATATGGGAACTACATTCTGCATGATTTTTCTCTAACCCTAAAACTGTTCTAACCAAAAAAAAAAGAAAAAATAGGGGAGATAAGGAAAATGGTCTACACAAGACGGAATATGCATATACATAAAGTTATGCCATATTTATATAATAAATTATCTCCCCTATTTTATAAAAAACTATATTCTCTATGCAATTCAATATATGTGTATATTATTTATGCCTATACAAAATCATACATATATGTACAAGTATATATACAAATGCATCAAATGCATCATTATAACTACATACGGTTTTGTATTTGTTTAAAATATTCCTGGGAGATGCCTCAGAAGCTGATAATGTCAGTTGGCTTTGAAAACAGGAACTGAATGGCTTAGAAGCGAGGGAAAGAAACAGATTTCCCACAGTTCACCCTTTCATATCTTTTGAATTTTGAGTCAAACAAATGTATTTCATATACAAAAAATAAATAGTTCCTAAAGAACAAAATGAAAGTATTAGACAACACTGTAAATGAAACTTACAAAGAATACTTTAAAGTAGCAGTATGGTTTTGTCCTAAGGATATCATTTTAAAATTTAAAAAGAACTCTCCTAATGTTATGTTAATGGATAACTGGGGTTTAGGATAAACTTCTTGTGCACAACAGTGACATAATGAGCTCTACATATCTGTTAAATCACTCAAAAAGTGGTATTAGTAATAATAAAAGGACTTAGGGAGAAAATGCATCTACATAGTTTGAACAAAATAGTTTTTATAATGTATAGATGGAAATAAAGGCAACATTTAAATATTTGTAATGAAAATAATACAATATTATAAATAAAATAATGAGGGAGGAAAATAATGTGGAAAGCAACTTTGATACAGCATTAGGAATAAAATCAAGTTATAGAGCAAATGCATTGTATCACATTTAAAGGAATTATAAATGTTAATGGTGAATGGCCTTATGCATGATTTTTTGCTTCTTTTTATTTAAGTGTAATTAGAAATTTATTCACTACTTTTGTAATAATAAAGTAACAATGATTATAAATAATTCAATAGAAAACAGTAATGTTAAAAAAAAAACTATTTCTCTTGACAGCTACATTCCTTCTCCATTCTCTTGTTTTGAGATATCTGCTCAGCTCTGATCTCAGACTCTGCAATCCTTTAGGACCTGCTTCTGTTCCTATGGGGTAAATCTCTCTCAGTGCCTCACCCACAATTAGGTACTGGCCATCAGACAGTTAGGGGGTATCATAATTCAGTAATAGCCAACCCTGAATTTGAATCCCAAATCTGCCATTATTAACTGAGTGGCCTTGAAGTGAAGATTTTACCTCCAAGCCTCAGTTTTCTCATCTGCAAAATGGAGCTATGAAAGATACGTAGTTCAAGGCATAATGTGCTGAGGTAGTGAGAAGATATCCCATTGCATGTAGCACCACATAGCCCACAAAAAGTGCTTAATAAGGTAAAGTATGATGAGAACAGGGAATGATAATGGAGGTCATGATACTGAAGGTGACGATAGTGCTGGTGTTGGTAAGGTGATTAATAATTACAGTGGTAAAGGTGGAAGTGGTGGGGGTGATGATGATGATAGTGATGGTTATAGATGGTGGTGATGGTGATGGTGGTGGTGATGGTGGTGATGGTGGTGGTGATGATGGTGGTGATGGTGGTGGTGGTGGTGATGATGGTGGTAATGATAATGGTAATGGTGGTGGTGGTGGTGGTGATGGTGATGATGGTATTGGTGGTGATGGCGGTGTTTATGGTGGTGGTGGTGGTGGTGATGGTGATGGTGGCATTGGTGATGATTGTGAGGATGACGATGATGGTGATGATGGTGGTGGTGACGGTGCTGGTGTTTGTGGTGGTGATGACAGTGAAGATATCATGGAAATTGTTTAGGCCCCTTCCAAGAGTCCAATTCTAACCATGATTTTGCATGCTCATGATTTATTCTTCCACCACTGGTGATGAAAATTGACAAGGGTCCTATGATGCCCTCACAGAATGGAAGTATTGATTTGAGATGTCTTATTGCAGAGGAATCTCAGTTTCCTGACTGCCATGAACAGGCTAGTCATGCATTATGCATTGGAACCTTGGATGTAAATCAAATTTTGCTGAAAAGACTTCTATTATCCCTTCCACCACTCTTGCCTAAATTTGTTTGGAACCTCAACTTATAAAGTGCTTTGGAACCATCATTTCATTAAAAGCACCCAGCCAATCTATGATATAGGTGGTACCATTATTCCCACATTTTTCAGATAAAAGCATTAAAGTTCAAAGGGGTTGTAGCACTTAGTCAAAGTCACGCTGCTAGTAAAATGCAGAGCTAAGACTTGCCTGAGTCCAAAGCCCTTGTACAGCTGCCTTACAAAGGTCAAATGTGTCAATGCCTGTAGGAGCTAAAAACCGGCATAAATGAGACCATTTGGGACATGATAACCTTGGGAGAAGTGGAGACCACAGCCTCTATCTAAAGACCTTTAAATACACATGTTCCTTAAATAAATGGCCAGGGGGCTATCATCAACTTGAAACCTCTGTAGTAGACAACATGCCCAATTGAAAATCAAATTCTTTAAATGGGAATCTCGTGTCCTTGGAAGAATTGGTCATTTTCTTGACACATTACTTTCTGTCAATATTTATTTTCTTTTTTTCATTCATGTTTATCTTTTACTTCAAACTCCTATAACAAGATATACTGTAAAGAAACCCTGTCTGGATAAGGGCAACTGTCTTGTTTTGGTGTTATTATATTTTCTATTACAGCAGTTGTGGGTTTACAGAACAGTCATGCATAAAATACAGTATTCCCATATAGAATCTTATTATTAATGCCTTTCATTGATATGGAACTTTTGCTACAATTCATGAAAACACACTTTTATAAGTGTACTATTAACTACTGTGGCATTCCTCAGACAGCTAACTAAAAAATTACCATATGACTAGGCAATCCCACTAGTAAGTATATACCCCAAAGAATTGAAAGCAGGGACTCAAAAAGATATTTGCACACTGATGCTCACAGTGGCATTATTTGCAATTGCCAAAAGATGGAATTAACCCAAGTATACATCAAACAATGAATGGATAACATAAGGTCTTATATAAACACAATGCAATATTTTTGGCGGTTGTTTTTTGAGTCCTCTTTTGAAACCAGTTTAACTAAAATATTTTCATAAAAGGGATGATAATATTTTTTTTCAGAACAGCAGAGGCATTTGGCAATGCTAATTTGGAAAGATTTTTGGTCAGAACCCATGGTAAAAGTACATTTTATAGGAAAGAGAGAAAGATTTTGAGAGAGATTTTCAGAGAGAAAAGAAAGAGAAGAGAGAGAAACTGAACTGAGTTTCACTAAACAATGTTACAACATGAACCATCTGATATTTTATCATTTAGTCCTTTTCATTTCTTTTAAAATGCTGGTTGATATCCACTAATTTGGTTTCATGACAACCCCACTGAGCTATTGATCTCTTCTTTCTGTTTATGAATAAAACCTAAAATCCTTCCACTGTGAACCTGGAATTTAATGTGCTGATTTGTTTACTTGGGGGACAATGCATAAGGCATATGAAAAACCATGTCATGATAATTCATTATGTGACATTGATCAATTCATTGAATCTTCTCAGCCCTTATTTTCCTCATTTTTAATAAGATATCGGTTACAGGCTAGATTTGCTTCAGGCTCTGTTTCTTTAAGGTTTATTTTTTAATTCACCTTAGCCCCTTAATTCACTATTCACCAACTCCTTTCAGTGTGCTACAACATCTCAGTATATTCCACACTATCACATAACATCATTCGATTTCTCTGTCCAAGGAGACATGGAAAAATGGAAAGAATATAGATGCCTATAGAGTAGCTTTCAAGAAAGAAAGCAACAGAGCGTGTAGCAAGGTCTGCTTGAAAATTCCAGAGCCAGAACCTGTTTCTAGCTGAACCCAAGATCACAATCGTAACATGTTCTATTTTCTATTATCTATCAGAAGACACTAAACCCATTCCAACTTACCCCCTAAGACGAAAAACTCTTCCTTGTCACTCAGTCTGGTAGTGTCTCAGAGCTAACCAATAAGGAAGTATGTCACTTCTTATCTTGAGCTCCTGTTTCTCAAGGAGTCTTGTGAGTGGGTGTATTAGTTTGCTAATGCTGCCGGAAAGCAATATGCCAGGAGTGAAATTCAGATCATGAAGTCCACTCTGGAGAGCTATATCAGTGGAACCGTTCTGATGGGAGAATGATAATGGGAACACTAAAGGATTTTGACCAGACCATTGACTTGATTCTGGATGAAACCATGAACGAGTAATCAGCTCTTCACAGGGATTAGACAAATGGTACCAGGATGATATCATAAGAAGTGACAACTTTGCAGTCATAGAAGAAATTGATGAAGAGACAGATTCTGTACTTGTTTGGGAATATTTGGCAGAACCTGTAAACACTATTGCACATTGAGGAAAAACTATATATATTGGACATCTGTAAATCTTTATATAAGAACTGATTATTCAGAAGAGGCTGTGAATCATCATTTGATGGATGTGTAATTTTGGATTTTGATTCTGTTGATTTATTGTAAAATGATATGTACATTTAAATATTTCTACATTTTGAAAAATTTTTGTATACATCATAGGTTTGGTAGCTTCATTTTATTTTTCTATTAAATAATGTGAAAAATTGTATTATTTTGGAAAATTGTAGAAGAAATTGTACTTTCCAACATTTTAGTATTTATGGCAAACTAGTTGAAAAGAGCAATATGTGTGCTATATGACTTAAGCATACAAATGACATCAGCAGTTCACAATTTTTAAGAGTGCCTCAGGAAGGTAAATCTTGTCATCTGTAGGGAATCATCAGCATTTATTGTTCTATATGGATGGTGGTTGGCAGAACTGTTTTGAAAGTTGCCTCCTGGCACTTAGAGATGTCAGTAAGAGTGTTTGATTGGGAAAATGAAATATGCCAACAAAGTTTCAATGAATTGGGGCAAAAATGAGGACTCAAATACTAAAAACTAAGAAGGATAGGATTCATGAGAAAGATATTGGTAAAATATTTGGATGCCCAGTAAATTAGATATGAAAATAATATAAGCATTTTATTGACTTTTATGAATAATATGTTATCTGATAAGAATAATTTCATAGTCTTAAAAGTCATTTTGCTTTCAATTTTAAGAATTAGGGAACTTCTAGAGTTAAAGAAATTTTTATTGTTAATATATATGAATAAATAAATCTGTGTTTATTGAAAAATAAAAGGAATTTAATAAGTTTCAAGGTTACAGTTCTAGGACCCCAAATATGTCCTAACTAAGGCATGCAGAGAAAGATACCTTGGCTCTAGGAAGGTGATCTGGAAAGGCACGTGGCTGGCATCTGCTGGTCTGTTACCAGTTTCGTATTGGCTTCTGACGCCAATAGTTTCCTCTCTAAGCATCTGTAGACATTCACTTAGTTCCTCTGGGCCCAAACTCTGGGTTTCATCTCTTAGCTTAGCATCTGCCAGGGCCGGAAATCTCTTCCCCTCAGGTTCTAACTATTTCTGTGAGCCCTTGCTTAGCACTCTAGCTATTTCTATCTTGATCTCCAAATGTTTACACTCTCTGTGGCTCTGAGCTTTCTTCAAAATGTTTCCTCTTTTAAAGGATTCCAATGAACTAATCAAGACCAACCTTGAGTGAGTGGAATCACATCTCCATCTAATCAAAAGCTCAAACCCACAATTGGGCGTGCAGCATCTCTGTGGAAAAAGTTTCTACTCTACAATATTAAATCAGGATTAAAAGAAATATCTGAGCCCCTCAAGATTGGATCAAGATTAAAAATGGCTTTTCTGGGGTACATAATAGATTCAAATCAGCACAGTGAGTGAGAAGGTTGGGGTGATGGTTGGGGATTTGAAGGTTCCATTAGTTCTCTTTTCATGAGAGTAGCTTAAATAGTACATCATCAGAGCAGAACAGTCTAAAGTGCATCAGGATATTTGGAAACAGTGACAGTATCTGTATTAACTTGGAAGGTGCCAGAATGTGATATATCAGAAATGCAATGGCTTTTATAAAGGGAATTTGATGAGTTACTAGTTTATATTTTGAAGCCTATGAAAATGTTCAAACTAAGGCCTCCAGGGAAAGATACCTCCAGGGAAAGATTAATTCAAGGAAGGTCGATGGGTCAAGAACATCTCTGTCAGCTGGATAGTCTTGTGACTGGCATCTGCTAATCCCTTTCTCCTGGACTTCATGCTTCCAGCTGCTGTTCCTGTGGGGGTTCCTCACATTGCTTCTCTGGGGCTGACCTTCATCTCTCAGCTTCCCTTTGCTCTCTCCAGTTTCTGACTTGCTTAACATCTCATGGTGACTTCTGCTGGGCTCCAAGCATATCCAAACATACATGTCTCTGTTCTCCAAGTGTCAGCATCCTTGTCAGCTCTGCTCTGAAGTTTCTGTCAGCTCTGTCATTTCTGGCTTTCTCCAAAATGTTTGCCCTTTTAAAGGATTCCCGTAAAGTATTAAGACCCAACTTGAATAGATGGAGTCCCATCTCCATCTAATCAAATGGTCATACCCACAATTGGGTGTGTCACATCTCTGTGGAGCTAATTAAAATTTCCCACCCTGCAATATTGACTCAGGATTAGAAGCAATGGTTGTTTCCACAAGATTGAATCAGGATTAAAACATGGCTTTTCTGGGGTACATAATAGCTTCATACTGGCACAGTATCCAATGCGGAACATCAAGTTATGAAAAGTGCTGACAAGTCCTATTAATTCCAGGAAAAATGGATCAAACTTTGAGAAGGCCCCTATAATTGATAAAATTCTTAAAGCAATAGTTGAGAGCCAGAAGGAATCAGCAGTTTTGTGTATTACTTAGTTCGCTATTATCAAATCACTTTTTAGTTTACTATTTTAAGAAAAGAATGTACCTTTACTCTTGGTCTTTGGAACAGAGCCACCCAACATATTACACTAATCTACATGGTTGGTAAAATTCTTTTTTTAAATTTTTTTAAACATAACAACATATAAAAATGAACATTCTTACCATATGATCATTCTATTCTTGGTATATAATCAATAACTCACAATATCATCACATAGCTGTAAGTTCATCACCATGATCAATCTTTAGAACATTTGGAAAAATTCTTGATTGTTCTCTTTATCATGAGGTCCTGAAATTTTTACCTCGTTTGGATTATAAGAATCTTAGTGAGATCCGGCACAAACATGGAAAATATATTCTAGCTTTGCACAACCAAATAAACTCCTAAAGATTTCCTTCTTGTCTGATCATAACTACATTTATGAAATATATCTTTATTATTTCTAACACCAGCATCTTAATTTTTCTGTTTCCCATTTTTCAACATTCACTAATTAATTTATTGGGCAGCTATTGTTTGTCAAGTCCTATGTTATGCATTAAGGGTGCAGAAATGAATAAATGTCATATTTGCCTTTCAGGAAACCTGAATTTGGTTGAGAATACAAAGAACCCATGTCTAATACATTCTGGTAAGGATGATTCCATTATTCCATGATGTTACATGTCATAGAATATTGATTTGACTTCATAGCACACCTTTATTAAGCATCTCCCCATATGAGCCAGGCCCCAGGGTAAGTGATGGGCTAAGGAACACATCATTCTACCTGCAAAATTCTGTACCTGGAGGCTGCTATAAGGGCTCTCCAAGCCAGCAAGACAAGCTTCATGCAAGAGTCTCCAAGACAGAGTTCACAGACTGGAGCTTTCTTCATCTCCAACCTCCACCTAGCTTTCTACCAACAGGAAACAGGAGCTGTTCAAAAAAGGCAGAAGTGACAAATTTTGGGCCCTAGATCAAAGATAACAAAGATGACAGTGTGGACAGTTGCATAAATTTTGATCTGAGCTCTCTTCATGATTCTTCCTGTTTCTTCACTAACTGGCTGGCAAGCAACCATGGATTCCATTAGACTATTAACCTGGGAATAAGAACATGACCTCATTGTATTGTACTATATTGAGTGTTGAAATACAAAAACATGGAACTCAAGGCCCCTGCTTATAAAGAGCTTTCAATACAGTGAAAAACCAGAGGCAAAAATATTTTTTATGTCAATAATATAACATTTTAATTTAGCTACGTACAGATAAGAGTCTTCTGGCAAATAAAACTATTCCTTGCTGTCTATACCTAAACTAAAATGCCAAGGTGCTCTTTACAAACCACATTGTCCATAGGGAAAACAGGGGGAGTAAGAGATTTTAAGCTTGCCAAATATGACTCAGCAAGTCAGTGACATACCTAGAAATAGGAAAATAAAATGAAATCAGTTTTTCACAATTTGTCTTGAAACAACTGATATCTCCATTGGCTCAGCAGGATATTTGGGAGAAAGGAAACGAAGACACTGTAGGAGGTGGAGGTTTGTAAATCAGCTCGTTGTAGAGACTAGGTGTGTCGAGAGTCCTTTTGTACCAAACAGTGAAGAATAACTTTGACTCTGTTTATTTCTTATAAATTACAATCAGTGCAATAAAATATTCAAATAATCTACCATTTATGGTTCTGAAGGTTGTCTATATAGACAACTATGTAATAGTCAAAACGTTTGCTGCATCATTTTTCCCTAGGAAAATGTAAGTCACGACCACATTGAGGAACCATGTTTGACTCAAACATCAAGAAGACAAAAATTTAAAAAAAGGAAAATAATGTGTTGATGAGGATGTGGAGAGATAGGAATCTGTGTTCATTGCTGATATGTACCTAAACTGTTCAACCACTGAAGGAAAAAAGTTTGCTGGCTCCTCGAGTTGGTAAACACAGAATTACAAGAAAAACTGAAAACTGGTACTCAAACAAATGCATGTTCTTACATGTTCACATCAGCACAATTCAAGATAGCCAAAAGGTAGAAACAACCCAAATGCCATTAGCTGATGAATGAATAAACAAATTTTTAATACCCTATTTCTATCTCCTGGTAACTTGTACTCTAGATTTTAGCTCCCAGAATTTCCTCATTATATTCATATTAGTGAGACCATACAATATTAGCCCTTTTGTGTCTGGCTTATTTTGCTCAACATAAAGTCGTGAAGGTTCATCCATGTTGGTGCTTGCTTCAGGACTGCATTATTTCTTACAGCTGCATACTATTCTGTCGTACATATATAACACAGGCTGTTTATCTACTCATCAGTTGTGATACTTGGTCTGTTTCCATCTTTTGGAAATTGTAAATAATGTTGCTCTGAACATCCATGTGCAAATATCTGTTCAAGCACCGGCTTTCAGTGTTCTCAATTCTTAGAAGCTAGAACACCTTCACCCTACTTCATGTCAACCCACATACTGAAAACCACCATTTCAAGGCATATGGGGTTACGCTGAGAAATAATTCTTTTCAAGTGACCAGTAAATGAGGAAGTGTGGCTTGTGTTTGTGCTCTGGTTCCCAAAGTATATAAAAGGAGGTGTTTCCGTCTTTTCTTTGAAATACAGCTTCCTCTTCTGTGACAGTTAATAAGAAAGGTTTGTTTTCTGGTTAGAATGAGCAGAGCTAGGATAATTTCAAGTGCGTATTAATCTGTGCCTTGCAGAAAAGCAACTGGCATGGTCAAGTGGGTTAAATGAGGGGTATTTAGTAAAGGGACTCTTTATATAGGTGTTGGCAGGACAAAAAGAAATTAATAAATGATGGTGGGGCATTGGGAATAAAAATAGGTGGAGCTCTGTCCAATACTTGGCTTGAAGAGACAAAGAGAGGGAACAGTTATAGGAACCTGGAAAGGGTTTCAACTTGCAGCAGAAGAACCCAACTACTGCCCAAATGTGAAGAACCTGTATGGTTTGGGGGCCAGCTGAGGAAATAAACATCCCCATCTCCCTCTCTTCCAGCCCTCCTGTGTCATTCCAGGGCTACATTGGTCGATTACACCTGGAAGACAGAGCACAAGAGGGCCTGTTGATACAGGGGCCTCTTGATACAGTGCATACAGGATAACCTCCCAGTGTACAGGGTAGATTGGAGAAGGATGGAGAGAAGATTCTTTCACAATCTCCCAAAGTCAATTGTTACATGCTTGTTAAAGACTGAGAGGTGACCGCACCGTTTTTTAGACTATTTGGCCTTTGGCTGGTGAAATGAACTAGTATTTGGTGATGGTGGCAGACAACAGTGATCATCTACAGTTCTGCTATGGTGAGGTGAAATACCTGATGTAGCAATTAGAGAAGATGATCATCAACAACTTCTCCTATCTGATGGCTTCTGCTTTTGTTATTGTTCAATTTGTTCATTGACTCACTTTACTGTTTCTCCGTTTTTCTCTCTGGGTTTTTTCATTTAAATACTAAGAGAGAGACACAGGTTGGATGGGTTGGCCAGTCTACATCCACAATGGAGAAATGCTATAAAGAATACTTATCTGCTTCGTTTATCTCATAGATTGTTTGTTGGTATAGGGGCCAATCCCTTGTCCAATCAACTGCATTTTCGAGGTGAAGTAAAATGGTGCCATGCCTAACAACATGTGTGCAATGAACTGCTTCCAGCCTGACTTGTGCAGTGTACCCATTAGCTTTGGCTCTGTAACAAACCACCCCAAAGGACAGTGCTTAAAACAGTAGCCATTTTCTTTAGTTCATGATTTTGTAGATTGGCTAGACTGTTCTTCTTATAGGAACTGACTCAGCAGGTCTCTTATGGGCTCTTTCATGGGTTTGTGCTCAGTTGGTGGGTTGGCCTGTGACTGGGTGATCTAGCATGGCCTCGTCCACATATCTAGTAGTTGTCAGGCTTGTCAACCAGAGTGATGGATTGTTGGCTAGCAACCCTTTGTTCTCTTCCACAGGGCTTCTTGTCCCCCGGTAGGCTATACTGAGGTTATTCTGTTCATGAATGAGGGCAGCAAGCAGAGGAAAGTCATATATGCAGGAATTTTTCAAAGCTCTGATCACATCCTGCTAGCTATTGTCCCATCACCAAAACCAGCCACATGGCCAAGCTTAGAGTCATCATGGGAAGGACCACACACCAAGATGAGGAATGTTTGCATCCTTTCATGCAAAAATCACATGTAGAATTGGGCTGTAAGTGCATGAAGTACACTGAATTTCAAGAACTTCCCTTGGAGTCAGGCATTTAAATATAATATTCAGATAGTTTTCTTTTTGGTAGAGGAGACAATGAGAGGCCTAAACCCCTTTTCATTTGCCATGCAAAACATGAGGCATAAATCATTTTTTTAAATCAGTAAAAAATTGAACCTTTCAAGTTTGTTTTAATTTCCTAGGGCTACCTTAACAAAGGCCATGACCTGGATGGTTTAAAACAGAGAAATTTATTGTCTCATATTTCTGGAAGCCAGAAATTTGAAATTCAGGTGTTATCATGTTCCATGCTCCATTTGAAGTATGTAGAGGAGTATCTGTTTTGTGTGTCTCTCCTAGTCACTGGTGATGTCTTGCTAACAATCCATGGTGTTCTTTTTTGGTTTTATTTATGTTGTGATTGTATAGTCATTATAACATGCAAAATAGTGGAAGGGTAGAACAAGACACATTGTAACTCATGCAAAACTTTACTATTAATTCCCAAACCTTTATAATTCAAGATTTATATATTCTCTCTTTTCGCTTGAAATGGAAATAAAATCTCAGAGTAGTATGAAGATGTTTAGGAATTACACCTAAAGCTATTTGGAAAATATCAGAACAGACAAAGAGTAAGAAATTGTAACCGAAAGACTTACTGTACCAGGCCCTGTTGCTGTGGTCTTTTATTCAGGCTACACACATTCCATCGTGGCCTCAAGGAAGGAACTAAGGGGATAAGTACTCTGGTCTCACTCGCCCTTTTTCTGATATTCTGCTGGTGCACCCATTGGTCAAAAGCAACATGACCCAGAAGCCAAGAAGTCCAGAGATTTCCACCTCTTGGGAGAACTGAAGGATTTGGAGGAACCAATAGAAGATATCCAGCCTATTTAGATATTCATGTACCTGTTTATTAGGTTTCTGCCCATTAGAATGTAAGTTCAATACAACCCCATTTGTAGAGAGTAGATACTTGCTCTAGTTTGCTAGCTGCTGGAATGCAATATGCCAGAAACGGAATGGCTTTTAAAAGGGGGAATTTAATAAGTTGCTAGTTCACAGTTCTAAGGCCGAGAAAATGTCCCAATTAAAACAAGTCTATAGAAATGTTCAATCAAAGGCATCCAGGGAAAGACACTTTGGTTCAAGAAGGCTGACGAAGTTCAGGGTTTCTCTCTCAAGTGAGAAGGCACATGGCGAACACAGTCACAGTTTCTCTCTCTGCTGGAAGGGAGAGAAACTTCCTCGTTTTCAAAGTCATTCCGTTTCTGGTATATTGCATTCCAGCAGCTAGTAATCTAGAGCAAGTATCTACTCTCTAAAAATGGGGTTGTGATGCTAAGAAAGATGCGCATTGTCCTCCCATTCATTGAACTTACATTCTAATGGGGAGAAACCTAATAAACAGGTTTATTAGGTGAGCAAGGTGTCATCTGCTAGCTTTCTCTCCTGGCTTCCTGTTTCATGAGGCTCCCTGGGAGGTGTTTTCCTTCTTCATTTCCAAAGGTCACTGTCTTATGGGCTCTCTGCTTCTCATGGCTATGTCATTCTTTTCTGCTCTCTCTGAATCTCTCATTCTCCAAAACGTTTCCTCTTTTATAGGACTCCAGTAAGCCAGTCAAGACCCACCCAAATGAGTGGAGACACATCTCCCCTAATCCAGTTTAACAACCACTCTTTATAAATCACATAAGGAATGGCTGCCTTTATAAAATGGGATCAGGATTAAAACATAGCTTTTCTATGGTACATACATCCTTCTAAACCAGCACAATACTTAATATGTATAGGGATGAATAGATGATTTTCTGCAAATTTCTTAACATCTCCAAGTCACCTCAGTTTTCTTATCTATGTCTCTCAGGGGGTTTGGGCTTGGACCAGGGCTAGAATTTGGATGGTTTTGACAAACAATTGTGATACACCCTTACTATGCCTTTCAAAACACCTACCTGCACCAACTGAGATGCATGGTGCTTTAAAAGGTTTTCACTAGAAGAAAAGGAGAGAAAGGACAATGAGAATAGTGGGGACTCTTTGTACCTCACGCTGACCTGAGTGACTTGGCTGAGCCCTGTAAGTGAAGGGAAGGGATGAGAATGGTGTAGAGATGCTATACAAGTATAACTGTGTCCCTAGCTGCTGTAGCTTTGGGGCCCAGGTGAATGACAGTAACCCCAAGCTGGAGAGGGGACCTGCTTCTTATACCACAGGTAGGCAAGAACTTGTGCATTCTGCAGACTTGACCTGGCCATGTTTAAAAATTGTGGTATGGGACAGGGCATTTACCTGGGCAGAGCTTGTGATGGATTTTGATGAAAAAAGTCTGTTGGGACTTGAATCATGTACCCTACAAAAGACATGCTCAAGTCTTAATCTCTTTGAAGGTTTTATTATGAGTTAAGATGTGGACTTGTTTATGCATAGGGTCTTTAAGGATCTGACTTAGATGAGGTCAAATTGAATCAGGGTGGCCCTTATGACAGGAGTCCTAACAAGCAAAGGAAATTCAGAGGCAGTCAGTTAGAGAAAGCCCCAGGGAGAGACCAAGGAGATCCAGCACCCTGCAATGGAGCCAGGGATGAAAGCTAAGGAACCCCGAGGATGGCAACAAGCCGGGACCAGCACACTACAAAATCTGGGAGAAAGATGGCCTGCTGAGATTTGATTTTGGGCATCTAGCTTTCAAAACAAGAAGAAAATAAGTTAGTGTTGTTTAAGCCAATCAGTGTGTAGTATATTTCATAGCAGTCCTGGAAAACAAAGGCCAACTCAAAATAAAGAAAGATGAAAGAAACTTATTCACCACCCTTATACCAGATACTCCTTCAGCAACACTGAGGGGTGATTTTACTGTGGTCAAAAAGCAAGATACATAAACTAAGACACTGGTGTTTGTTGGCCGCTGTTATGACCCTAAGGAGTGTTAAAGTAAAAACAAGAGAGAGAAAGGGATCGGGGGTCTGAAGCTTTAGCAGTAAAGACAACAGACAACTTTATTCTTAACTAGTTCCTGCTTATATACGCAGGGTTTACGTGACTAAAAGCATGCATACATTTCGTGATAAAACAGAGTGCCTACTTTTTAGTATATTACTTCCTACATACAAGAGATAGCTAACAAGACCTTGGGATTTAAGAAAAACAAACATCCTCTCCCTCTCAGACTGTCCTCCAAGTAAGGCGATAAGTCTCCACAGTTCACTGCCGACGCTACTTTGAAGCCAGTCACTCCCAATAAATTCCACAGGTTTTCTATTAACCCTTGGCTCCTACATTTCTCCCTTTTTATTTTATAAGTCGAGGTGACTGTGCCTGTCTTAGGTTGCCCTTAAGCTCTGAAGGAAGGGTCTTACCCGTCATTGGCCACCAGTCAAGCACTCTGACTTTGATTCGGAGGGGAGCCAAGACTTTTGCAAGAATCATACTGTTAGTGTGGCTTTGCTCAGTGACTGTGCCTGTCTTAGGTTGCCCTTAAGCTCTGAAGGAAGGGTCTTACCCGTCATTGGCTACCAGTCAAGAGCTACAGTTTATTTAGGGGAGGAGTTCAAAGCCTTTACAAACAATATGTTGAGAGCTTGTGTTTGTTTATGATTAGAAGATATGACAGATAGCAAAGGTGCTTCAGGACACTTAAGAGAAAAAGAAACAGTAAGAAAAGTAAAATTCCTATTCCCAATGTTGTCAAAAAATGAGAAGATTTCCACCAATAAACAGGATTAAGATTTTTTAGCTCTTGGGTAAATGATTGTATAATATTTCCATCAGCTATATGTAAATTATTCTGAGATATTTCTAATACCCTTTTTTGTAATTTTAAAATATCGAGACTAAACTATCCAAATGCCCCAAAAGATGCTTCTTTTATCTTTTCCCCTTTCTATCTCAGAGTGATTGTATCTTAAAGGGGTAATACAAAAAATTGCTCACATTCCAGTCACATCTTAAACTTCTTAAAAAATTTAAATTATGCATTTGATCTCTAATAGGAACCAATGCTGTCTCTATATCATTTAGTCTATATTAATTTGCTCATTAATGAGATTGATTATGCCACAGTTCATTGGCATTTTTATGCTATTCTTTAACATAATATTGCATCTGTATAGCTTGATGCAATGCAGTTCCAGTGACCACAGCCACTGTGATAATTCCAATGATTTCAATAACAACTGCAATAATGAGTCCAATTAGTCTTAGTTCTTTTCAGATATTCTTTTGTCAAATGGATCAGGACTTGTGTTTCTGGAGAGGATTGCCAGGATCTTGACATCTGCACCAGCAGCATACCTCTTCTTCTCCTTGCTGCTACAATCATCTCATTTTCCCGCAAAATAAATGCTTGGAGACAAGTGAATAGAGAACAATTCTCACAATTAAGAGTTGACTTCTTATATGCATATGACTTTTAACAAATGCAAATGGATCTCTAGTACATATTTGCAAATAATGTTTATGGCTGCTATTTAAAGAGAAGTTATAGTTACTAGAATTTGCTATAAAAATTTATCCCAGTCCTAGGAAAATTTTCCACAAATTTCTCTGATTAATGTTATATTTCTCATCCCATGGATTTGGCACAAATCGTCCTCTATGTATTAAACTCTGATTTAGCTTGCCTGTCCACATAGTCTCAGTTATCTTCGAGTTAGAGATGGGAGGACCCACGGGGCCGCATCTCTTACAATTCTATAGGAATCATTAATTATGACAACTGCTTGATCCATATGACATAACTGCCATCCATTCCAACTTTCTTTCCCATCTAACAGGCAAGTATCATTTGATTCCACAGAGTTAAAAGAGGGATATACATGTAAGTAATTACGAGAATCATTCTTGATCTTAAACCATGTGGTTCGATTATTTGTTGTCATACACGGCAGTTCATTACTTATGCATATGGGTCTTTCTAAAAATGGAAGAGTTAAATTTGACACCATTTTTCTTCTTCCTTAAGTAGTTTTGGAAGTCTTGAATCTACTGGACCTGGGAATCCTAAACTAGTATTCAGATATTTTGGTAAAGTTGGATCTGCCCATGTTAGGGCCTGCAGTAGAGGTGGGTTAGGAATATAAACCCATTAAGTATAATTATGTTCCTGTCCTTCAGCAATTAAAGTTATATGTCCTATAATGTACATTACCCATTTAGTTATTTTCCTCAGGGTTGACATGTCTGGGTTTTATTCTTTTTGAGGGAATCCAAACCGAGGTTCCATCATCTGTAATGATAAGAGCAAATCCCCTACCCTACACCTTTATCATGCCTGGTTTCCATAGATCATCCTTAATATCTTTCCAATAAATTGGCTGCAGCTGCAGTTTTGTTTGAGTCATATCACTTTTCTTTTCCAAATTACTAAAATGTTGTTCTGCAGGAGTCTGTGATGCGTTATCATACATGTTTAAAAAATTTAAAGTAAACAGTGCTTTTGCTAATTGATCTTTTAATGTACTTATTTTCACATCATCCTCCTGATCTCCCCCTTTTTGTTTTATGAGCACAGACTATAGCGTCCAGTTTGTTCATTCAATAATTTATTGCCCAGAGGGATTATGTAGAATTCCTGATATGAGTAATATGAAAAGTAGTATAAAATTTATGAAATTGCTTTCCAGTATAAGCAGGACAATAAATCTATTGTCCATTTTAATAGATTGAGGGCATCACATAATAGCAAAAGCATTAAATAAATGTGATCGAACATGACAGAAACATTCTCCAAATTGTGCGGTAGCTCATATGAAATGAGAAAAAGTGTCTATGATAACAGGTACATATTGCATTTTACCAAAATGTGAAATATGAGTAGCATCGATTTGCCATAATTCATTTGCTTTTTGACCCTGAGGATTAACCTCTGATGCAAATGGGAGTGCATTTAAATGTCCACATGTTGGACAAGTCTTAACAATGTCTTGAGCTTGCTGTTTAGATAAAGATGGAAATTTCTTTCTCAGCCCTTTGCTATTAATATGCTGATTTTCTAATGACAAAGGACCCAGAAGATTAGTATGAGCTCTTATATGCATGATAAAAAGAGGATTAATTCGACTTCTAATGTTTGTAAATGTAAAAACATTCCGGACAGTTCATCTTCTTCAAACATGAAGCTGTCTCAATGTGAGTAACTGTTTGGCAGACATACTTAGAATTACAAACAATATTAAGAGATTGTGGGAAATTCTGCAATACCTGAATTACAGCTGCTAATTCAGTACGTTGGGCTGAGGTATAAGGTGTTTTCTAACTTTTGTTTTCCCCTGGGGTGACATATGCAGTCTGCCCATTATTATTACCATTATTAAAGACAGTAATGGCTCTTTCTAGCAGGGAAGCCGGAAATACTTTAGGAAAATCAATTGTGTTCCTTTAGAAATTGAAAAAGTTTGTTTATTTATTTATTTGTTTTTAAAAAGTTTAACAACAAATGAACAAAAACATTTCTAACATATCATTATTCCATTCTATATATATAATCAGTAATTCACAATATCATCATATAGTTGCATATTCATCATCATGATTAAGAAATTATAAAAGTTTTGACATAGGCAAATTATTAATTTGTCCTTTAAAATTATTTAATGCTCTTTGCCAAGAGGTATTGAAGATAAATAGACTTTGAACCTTTCCTTTTGTGAGATCACATGCTATGTGATTAGGATCGTGATCTCTTAATTGATAACATTTTTGGCGATTTTTGGCTATTAAGGAAATGATTTTTTGCAAATATGTATTTAAATGTTTTTGTCAATTATTTAGTAAAAAAAAAATCTATTTTAAAACATTATTTTGCCAAAATACGCCTGTAGGAGATTGCAAGGTAAAGAAAATAATAAAATCAACAGGTTTTTTTAAAATCTATTTAAACAAGCTGTCCTCCTTGAATGCGTTGTTTAATTAATTTTAATTTTTGTTAAGCTGCAGCTTTTTGCTTCATAAATCAGAATTTCTTTGTAAAATAGCAAACAGGTTTTGTAACATAAAGTATCAATAGTGACATACCTATAGCAAATGACCAGATATTTTTAAATGAATTCACTGGATTGACTGAAAAGGAATGCAGGAATGAGGATTTTTTATAATTGGCTTTGTGTTTTTGGTAATTTTAAATTTATTGCATGCAGTTTTTATGATATTTTCCCAAAACAGTGGCCAAATTCCAATTTGCTTACATGACCGGGCCCAGTTAGGTCCTCTGGGAACTGGCTAGGGACCAAGAGGAGCTTCCTGAGACTTAGATATCTTTATTTTTATTTTTATTTTTTTTTATTATTATTATTTTTTTTACATGGGCAGGTACCAGGAATCGAACCCGGGTCCTTGGGCACAGCAGGCAAGCGTTCTTACCTGCTGAGACACCGTGGCCCGCCCAGATATCTTTATTAAAGTACACCTCCTTCCGGGAGGATACCCAGTCCTCCCAGCTAGAGTGCACATTTTAACCGTTTTTTACCAAGGTCATGCAATAGCAACATCAGTTGCCTGTAATGGCAACATCAGGTGAACAAAACAGACTCCACAAGTATATTTTTTCCTTGCATTCAGCCCTCAAAATTTGATCTGCTCCCAATATAAGTCATGGTTATTTTGGGATAAATTTAGTTTATACATATGTAGTTTATATAAATACTGGACAAAGCATTAAAATATTTTGGCTTAAAGGGATTTAGGTATTTATATGATTTGGATATTATTTAGCCAGTAAGATTCATTTATAGCAGTATTACTTAGATTAATAGATTAAGCCACCTGGTTTGGGGGAAGAAAAGAAACAGTTTTTTGCCAGTAAATGATAACCCAGAAGAAAATGAATACTTCTGTTTTTTTTTTTTGAATTTGCGTATGGGCAGGAGGCACCAGGGATCAAACTCCAGACCTCCAGCACGGCAGGTCGGAGCTCTGCCTGCTGAGCCACGGCAGCCTCCCTGAATACTTCTCATACAGATAACGACATGATAAAAGTTAACATAAGTTATTTTGATAAAACACAGACTCTTTGCTTTTTTACACTGATTATTTAGAAAAAAATTTTTTATATCTTTTCATTAAGAGTCCAAGAAAACGTTGCTATTTTAGACTCATTAACTCTTTCCTAATTTTGACCATAATTTCCATTTTTATAAACCCTCAGCAATTATTACATTAGTTCAGGCTTTGTCCTACATTTTTCTCATTTTGTAACAGTTATTCATTTTATCTTAAAACTACTCTTTTTCCTATTAATAAAAATACATCGTTCATATTTTTATACTCAAATCATTATTTTAAACAAATATTTTACCACGTATAATTACCATCAAAATTAAATTTGTTAAAATAATGTTAAATACTTAAAATATTTTAGTTAATGCATATTTGAAACATTAATATATAATTTTTAACAAGAATTTTCAGTTTTAAAGTTCTGAAAATATATTTCCTTTTCAAATATGAATAAGAGCTAAACTCATGGCCAGTTTCCAAATTGCTGCTTATTGAGAATTTAAGTTAACAAAAGGAGATGGGTCTGCCATTCCCATTCCTTGTCACAAGATTTTATTTGTAGCATTGGTATAAATTTCAGTAGAATAATTATTTAGATTATTAATTATCTAAATAATTATAACTTATTTATAATACAAGGTAACTTAACAGAACACTTTGAGTCAGAACTACAATCCTGAATTGCATACTCCTTAGGGGACCAATCTGTTAACAATTCATAGGAACCATTAATGAGTACTGACTCTTGTTCTGCATTGTTCCTATTGAATATTTTCTGACTCAGGTGTATATGAATTTTTATATAAAGGCAGCTCATTAAGCAGAAATTATTTTTTTTCTCTTGCTCTGCTAAAGGTATGGTAAAGAAGCAATCTTTTAAATCTATCATAATAATAGAAAACATTATGAAACCAATAACTGCTTCTGTACTAAAGAAAAGAGCTCTAGTGACTCTGAAGTCTTCATTGAGACCCCTGTAGTTTCTAACAATGTTTCCAACACACAAATATACTCCTCCATTCACCCGCTATGATTTCCCATTACCCTGATGCTACAAGGAAATTAAAATTACTTTAAACTTTAAAAGACTTACAACAATGACCTAGGTTTGTTCCTGTGGCGAATTCTCAGCATCTGGAGACACTCAATTTCCTTGGATACTTTAACACGAAAGCAGAGTAGTCCCTTCTTAGAGTCCCCTCGTGGTCGCCATCTGTTGGCCGCTGTTATGACCCTAAGGAGTGTTAAAGTAAAAACGAGAGAGAGAAAGGGATCACGGGGTCTGAAGCTTTAGCAGTAAAGACAACAGACAACTTTATTCTTAACTGGTTCCTGCTTACATACTGCAGGGTTTATGTGACTAAAAGCATGCATACATTTCGTGATAAAACAGAGTGCCTACTTTTCAGTATATTACTTCCTACATACAAGAGATAGCTAACAAGACCTTGGGGCTTAAGAAAAAACAAACATCCTCTCCCTCTCAGACTGTCCTTCAAGTAAGCAGATAAGTCTCCACAGTTCACTGCCGACGCCACTTTGAAGCCAGTCACTCCCAATAAATTCGCAGGTTTTCTATTAACCCTTGGCTCCTACAGGTGTTGATGAAACCATATTAATTTATACCATAAGCAGATGTAGCTGGTGGGTTAGAAGTTGTACATAAAATGGTTAATTTTCTCAAAGTTGGGATTACCAATGAATTAAGGTCACAGAAGTGTGACACAAAAGAGACTGACTATGGATAATAAAGACAAACAATATTTGGGAGAAAGAGGTGAGTAATTTTCAAGGAAGACCACCTGGCGGAAGTGAAGACTAAGCTGAGTGAGACCCAAAGAAAAGGTATAAAGTAGCCAAGCTTTGATGAAGGGTTTCCTAGGAAGATGAAATGGCAGGTACAAAGGTCAAAAGGAAGTTTTCCTTTCTGGTTTTAAAGACAACTCTGCTATCTGCATGGCAAGGAGTAGTAGGTTTCAACACAGTGCTTCTCAAATGTTCTTATGTCCACAGATGCCCTTGGGCTCTTTAAAATGCAGGCTCTGGTTCAGAGATGAAGCTGGTCCATTGACCACACTTTGAATGTAATTCTGATCTATGGGAGCTGTTACACAATCCTTTAATTACAAATAACGACAGCATGATAAAATAGCCCATGAAAAATCATTTTTGCCTCCATTTGCGCAATCATTTCAGAATTTCATACATATACCATAAATAAATACATACGTGTATATATATTCCATATATAAGTCTGCATAAATAGGTTTACCTATAAATCTTAGTGATAGCTAAAAATGTATAAAAATTTTATATTATATATGTAAATATATTTTATGGATAGACAGTGGGTAGATATATACAGAGATAGATATAGATAAATGATTATTATAAAGATATAATGCAGAGATAACTTTGTTACATAGATAGAGAGATAGAATAGATAGATGATTAGATAGACAGATAAATAGACAGACAAAGATGATAGATCAGATAGTTGGCTGATAGAAATACAGATAGATCAGATTGATATACGATAGACTGAGAGACAGATAGATTAGTAAAATGATGATAGATGATAGATTAAATAGAAGACAGATCAGGTAAATAATGATGATGGATTAGACAGATGATAAATATGATAGATATAGATAGAGGATTAGACATATGATCAATACATAAATAGTTACATAGAGAGAAAGATATTGATACATGAACTAGGTAGATGATATACAGATAAATCGATTAAATAGGGGATTATGCAAATAGATTCAATAATAGATAAGATAAATGGCCAGACCTATCAATGATAGCGAAAGAGATAATTAGATAAACATGATAGACAGATCTGTTCTTCAGAATATCTTCTAAACCAGTTATAATATCTGCCTAGTTCTTCTCATTGATTTACAAGCAAAGTAAATTTTTTAATGTATCCATTAATTTATACCTGTATGAGGGTCTGGTTAAATAACTGTCAAAGTTTCACAGCTATTAAGGGGCCCAGCTGGGATTTGACCCCAAGCAGTCTGGCCCCCAGAAACCCCCTCCTAAACCCCACCCTTTATTAAGTGGGATAATGAGTGTGGATGCCTCAGCTCCCAGTAGGGCACCTGTGCAAACATGCGTTCTCTCACCGTTTTGGAGGTGGAAAGCAGGGATGACAGTAAGACCCCTGAGGTCTGGGGCTGAGAGCTGGGCTTGGTTGTCCTGGTGAACCACCTCCTGTACTCCTGTCGCACCTGGAGAGGGAGACATAGCACACTGGGTCAGCCAGGGGACCTTGCACAGACATGCCCCATGGAAGGGCAGGTGGGGGCGGGAGGGCGGCCACACACCTGGCGACTGAGCAGGCAGTGAATGAGGAAGAGGAAGGTGCCCTGCAGGCTGAGGATGGCAGGGAACAAGTGGGCCATCTGGAAAATGGGCAACACCGAAGAGCAGCCCAAGACGAAAAGCTGGGCAAAGGCTTTGAACGTCAGTGACCTGGGGAAGAAGGCGGCAGAGCATGAGTTTCTTTTTTGTGTGCCACCCTCCCAGGAATTGTCTTATGCTACTCCCAGGTGAGCGCCCCCTGGGTGGGCATGAACCCAAGGCAGATTTGATTTGATACAAGAAATCAAATCCTGCAGGCATTTTTTTGGTCACTGACAGAAAGACAACAACCCAATTGCTGGCTGGAATGTAAAATGGTGCAGCCGCTGTGAGGACAGTTTGGTGGCGCCTCAGGAAGCTAAGTATAGAATTTCCATAGGACCTGGCAGGCCTTCTACTAGGCAGAAGACTTGAAGAATTGAAAAGCAGGTACTCAAGCAGCTATTTCCATGTTCATATTGGCATATTCGCAACTGTCAAAATATAGAAGTAAACCCAAATGTCCAACCAACAAATGAGTAAACTAAATACAGTATAGTCATACAATGGGATGTTACTAGCTGTAAAAAAGAAGGACGCCTTGAGGCCCATGACTACATGGATAAATCTTGAAGACATCATGTTGAATGAAATAAGGAAGACTCAAAGGGACAAATGTTGCATGCTCTCACTAATTTGAAACATTAGAATAAGCAAATTCATAGATGTAGAACCTAGAATATGAGGTAAGAGGGTATGGTGCAGGGAATGTGAAGTGGAGGCTTAAAATACAGGGCTATTTGGAATAGTAGAAATATTTTGTTAATGAATCATGGTGATGGCAACATTGTGAATGCAATTAACAGTGCTAAAATATATATCTTAATATGATTGAAACTGAAGGTCAGATTGTATATATAATAACGAACAAACATTTTTTTTTTAATTCCAGGGAACTGTATTACCTAAATGTAGTCCCTAAGTTAAACTGTGGGTTTCAACTAATAGCACAGTTACAAAAATGTGCTGTCATCAATTGTAACAAACATTCCAAAGCAATGCAAATTGTTGATGCTGGGGTGGTGTATGGGAATCCTGTATTTTATGCCAAATTGTTCAGTAAATCCATAACTTCTCTAATAAAAAAAATTGGGCAAAGGATCTGAATAGACATTTCCCAAAGAAGATACACAGATGGTCAATAATCCTTGAGAAGATGCTCAACACATCTGTCATCAGGAAAATGCAAATAAATCCGCAATGATAAAGACACAATGAACCCTAAGTTAAAACGAATATAGTTAATATTTTAATTATATAAATGTGTTATCAACCATTGTAGCAATTATACCACACCAACGCAGGGTGTTAAAAATAGGGGGGAATATTAGAATCCTGTATTTATGCATGATTGTTCTGTAAATCCACAACTACTCTAATGAAAACTAATATATTAGCAGTAGAAACCTCTAGGTACAGAGTCCATGGGTAATTTTTTAAATATATATTTCTATAGGTTCTAAATTGTTTGATATAAACATTATCATTTATTGTCAGAAGAAAAAAAGACATAAGAAACCACTACACATGCACTAGTATGGCTATTACATAACAAAATAAAACAGAAAATAACAAGGGTTGGCAAGGATGCACATTGCTGGTGGGAATGCAAAATAGTGCAGCTACCATGAAGAACAGTTTGGCAGTTCCTCAAAAAATTAAGCACCGAACTAACATATGACCCAGCACTTTCACTTCTAGGTAGACACCCAAAGAATTTAAAGCAGGAACTTAGACATGTAACTTGTATACCAATGTTCAGAGCAGCATAAGAGCCAAATGAAAAGGTGAAATCAACCCAACTATCCATCAAGAGATGAATGGGTAAAAAAATTGTATGTATACACATACAATGGAATATTATTCAGCTTCAAAAGAAAATATTGTTCTTTTATATGCTGCAACATGGATGAACCTTGAGGTATTATGCTGAATGGAATAAACCCAAAATGAAAAGACAAATATGGTACAATCCCACTTATATGAATATCCAGCATAAGTAAATTCATAGAGACAGAAAGCAGATTAGAGTTTTACCAGCGACCTGGAGAGGGAAGAGGGAAGGGGGAGTTTATTTGGCTTAATAAGTACAGAGTTTCTTTTGGGGGTCATGAAAAAGTCTTTGCAATGGATGATGGTGATTATAGCACAACACTGCAAATGTCATCAGTGCCATGGAATTTTATACTTAAAAATGGTTAAAATAGCAAATTTGATATTATATATTTGTCACCACAATAAATTTTTTTTAGTTTTTTTTAATGCAGTATTATTGAGATACATTCACACACCACACAATTCATCCAAAGTATTCAATCATTGGCTCACGATATCATCACATATTTGTGCATACCGCCCCATGATCAATTTTAGAACATTTTCATCATTCAAGAACAGAAATAAATTTTTTTTAAATCCTCCCATATACCTTATCCTACCCTCTATTATTGACCCACATTATTGGTGTAGTACATTTGATACTGTTGATGAAAGAGTATTAAAATATTGCCATTAACTATAGTTCATAGTTTGTAATAGGTATATTTTTTCCATATCCTCTCTATTATTAACACTATCATAGTGGTGTCATATATCTGCTCTAGCTCAGGAAAGAACATTTTATATTTGTACAGTTAATCATGGCCATTGTCCACCACAAGATTCACTGTTATACATTTCCATGTTTTCCCTCCAACTTTTCCTTCTGGTGATATACATGACTCTAAACTTCCCTTTCCACCACCCTCACCCACCATTCAGCCCTGTAAATTATTCTCACAATAACATGGACCATGACCTTTGTCCATTTCCAAACATTTAAGTCCACCCTAGTTAAACATTCTGCACATATTAAGCAACTGCTCTGTGCTGGTTTGAAAGGATGTATGTTCCCTAGAAAAGCCATGTTTTAATCTAAATCCCATTTCGCAAAGGCAGAATAATCCCTATTCAATACTGTATGTTTGAAACTGTAATCAGATCATCTCCCTGGAGATGTGATTTAATCAAGAGTGGTTGTTAAACTGGATTAGGTGATGACATGTCTCCACCCATTTGGGTGGGTCTTGATAAGTTTCTGAAGTCCTATAAAAGAGGAAACATTTTGGAGAATGGAGATTCGGAGAGAACAGAGAATGCTGCAGCACCACAAAGCAAAGAGTCCACAGCCAGCGACCTTTGGAGATGAAGAAGGAAAATGCCTCCCAGGGAGCTCTAAGAAACAGGAAGCCAGAAGAGAAAGCTGGCAGATGACGCTGTGTTCACTGTGTGCCCTTCCAGCTGAGAGAGAAACTGTGACCGTGTTCGCCATGTGCCTCCTCACTTGAGAGAGAAACCCTGAACTTCATCGGCCTTCTTGAACCAAGGTATCTTTCCCTGGATACCTTTGATTGAATATTTCTATTGACTTGTTCTAATTGGGACATTTTCTTGGTCTTAGTACTATAAACAAGTAACTTATTAAATTCCCCATTTTAAAAGCTTCTGGTATATTGCATTCTGGCAGCTAGCAAACTAGAACATGCTCCCTGTTCATTAGCCTCATTCTATATCCTGGTAATCTATATCCTATGTTTTATGCCTATGAGTTTATATATTCTAATTATTTCATATCAGTGAGATCATATAATATTTTTCTTTTTATGTCTGACTATTTCACTAGCATAATGTCCTCAAGGTTCATCCATGTTGTCACATGCTTCAGAACAGAATTCCTTCTTACCACTAAATAATATTCGTGGCATAGTATGTATTAAGAGAAAAATATTTATAGAAAATAAAATATTATAGTTCTAATTTTTGTTAAGTATGCATGTATAAGTATGTACAGTGGAGGAAAGCTGGAAAACTGTAAAATGTACAGCACTCATTATTCCTTGGAACTGAGCTTAAGTGGTTTGTAAGCCTCATAAACTGAGCATATTTATATTCCTATTCTATAGATAAGGAAACTGAGCATCAGAGAAGTCATGTCACTTGCTTAAGGTCACACAGCAAATAAGTGGTAACTCTGGGGTTTAGCCCCAGTCTTGTACCAGTCCTAGATGCTGTGCTATTCTGTGTAGGCCTCATTGCCCTTCTGCTTTGGGCAGAGGACCTGGCATTCCACAAACGTTTCTGGAAAGAAAGAAGGAACACTGTAAGAAGGCAGAAAGGAAGTGGGATTGCACCTGGTGTCTTTGAGTGTTGAGACTTCAGCATTTACACTGGAAAGTTTCTGCCTCAGGATCCACAACGTCCAAGTGAAGAGAACAGAGTTGATCTACAAAGCCAAACAGAAGGGATGCCCCTGGAAGTTAGCATCAAGACCAGAGTTTAGGAATAGACTGTGACCTGCAGTGGAGGTCAAGGTCATTCTCTGCTAAAGCCCTACCTTGGCATCTCAGAATGAGATACACGGAGCCCTAGGACAGTTTCCCAAATCTGGCACTGTCAGTATTTGGGGATGAATCATTCTTCGTGGTGGGGACCATTCTGTGCCTTACAGGCATATAGCAGCATCCCTGTGGTGGTAAGGTTCAGGTGTCAACTTGGCCAGGTGAAGGCGCCTAGTTTTGTTGCTGTGGACATGAGCCAATGGCATGGTCCTTCATGGGGACAGAGGGCAAGACCTTGATTCCCATAAGGTCAGGAGACCACCAAATAAAAGTAGGACAACACCCTCAGTGAACAGGCAAACTATAAAACAAAGTCCTGGCAAAGAAAAAGAAAAAGGAAACTTTTCTGCCTAGATTTGGATCCTAGGGAAGACAAAAGAAAAAAGTAAAGGGAGTGGAGGGGAGCAGACATCTTGTCTGCAAGGGGGTAAGGGAGAAGGAAAAGAGAAGGCAAGGGAAAGGAAGAGGGCAGGAGAGGAGGAGAGCAGAGAAGATAGTAGAGAGGGAAAGGCAATGAAGGGAAGGTAAAAAGAGATGAAAGAGAAGAGAGGAGAGGAGAGACAGAAAGAAAAAGAGAAGCACAACTCAGACCTCCAATGAGTTAGGAGTTTAAATTGATACTATCTGCATAGCTGGGGAAGCCTGAGATGAGAAATTCATTTAAAGTTGTTTTAGGTTGATAGTACCTCCAAGGAATCTCATAGTAGTCAGAGCAAACCTTCTCTGGAGGAATATGCCCTCAGCACCCTCAAGATTTAGATCCACTGAATGTGACCTTGTGAGTCAGAATTACAAACAACACAGGGAAACAAGCAACCATGAGTGAGAGTCAGGAAGTAAACATCTAACAGGACTGTCCTGTCAGTACTGGAAGCAAGGAGATACGTTCAACATCCTCAGGCTTCCCCCAATCTCTCTTCCAACATTTCCCTCTCTCACTCCCTCCCCTCCCAATTGCTCTTAATTTCCTTCTACCTTTTCTCACATTATCATCTGTACTTAGGAGAGAAAGATAGACGAATGTTATTGAAGAACAAAGGACAGATAAGATTGTGTCCCTCCCCAGGCATTTACATTTTGGCAGGAAGAAGTGAAAGGTTAAATAAATTACACTCTGATCTGGAAATGTCAAGAGTCACAGATCAGAATGGAGAACTTCTGAGAAAAAATGACCTTCCCAGCTGTGCTCCCTCTTCTTACAATTCCTGATCCCTCTCCTCGGTCCTCCTCCAGACCACACTTCGCCAAGCAATTTGATTACCGTTATGATTGTGCAAACTGGCCCCAGGAAACTCCAGATGAATCCCGTCTCTGTATTCAGCCAGCAACTGTGGAGAGAAACCAGAGAAGTCATCATTTGTCTGAAAGTCATGACTCCACACTTACTCATGTCCCATCAGGGGTATTACTGGAGGAGAGTACTCGGAGTTGAGACACCAATGAAAATCCTTATGAGAATGCAGGTCCCAGTTTGGTTTCCTGTAGACTACAGTGAGTCTTCTTTCGGACCTCTTTTCTGGGCAAATCCACCTGAAACCTTCATCTAGTATCTTAAATCCATTTCATTCTCTACTCAGTCTTTGTAATTCCTTTTCCCTCTGTCCAGAACACCACTGAAACCCTTTTTCATTCAAATGGCTCAAGTGCCTCCTCCTCTGATAAGTCACTCCTAACTATCACTAACTAAAATATACAACTTCCCCTACACGCTATTAGGCCTGGAGAACAGGACCTCCTCCACCCGTGACATGACCTGGCAAATATTTCAAACAGCTTTTTCACCCTAGCCTGCACCTTTTCCTGCTCTAGCAACTGCTCTCTTATAATAACTCCCCTTACTCAACCTCCACCCTCCGGCAAAAGACAATTACAACCCTGCATGCTTCAGGATCACTTAAATTTTAACTTTACCAGTTAACTGAACCTAACTTAACCCCAATTCTTAACTTAATGCTCTCACCCTGAAAACTAGACAATAGAACCTTACTAACTCTTGCCCCAACCCCCCAACCTAATCTTGAAAGCTAAACAATAGCGACTTACTTAACCCTTGCTCCCAGCCCCCAACCGCCAACCTTAAGCCATAAAACTTCTATCCTTTGCCAACTCAGTGTGGCCATTTCTCTCTTGAAATGCTGTCTATGTGACTCTGTTTCTCCCTGAAATAAAGCCTTTGCTTGAACTCCTCTTGCTGTCTCGTTCCTGGTGAGTTTGCCTTTCACAAGCCACTTTCTTTTTAAATACCATCTATCACTTTCGTAAGTTAGATTGCCCAGTTGTTTGCTTACTTGCAAAGTGTCTGTCTCCCCCTTCTAAACTATGAGTTGAATGAGATTTGGACCTCAGGCTGTCTTGTTCATCTCTGTATGCCCAAACATCCAGAACTATCATGGGCCACATGTTCTATGCTTATTTGCTAAAAGACAGAGACAGATAGGTAAGGAAGGAGAGAAGGAAGGAAATAGTAAGGGAAGAAAAGAAAGGATATGAGAGGAAGAAGAAAGATAATTACGTAATGAATTGCCAGAACTATCTTTTCCCATCATGGTTCTAATGGATATTTTCTGTTTTCACCACCATTCTTCCATTTTCAGTTACAGTACCCCTGGTACAGCAGGGTTACTTGCCTATGCCGTATAAATAGTATCCTCTGGATTTGTGTCATGCACAACCTGTGCTGCTGTACATGGTAGCCCTCAGACCAACGATAAATCAAATAACAATTCACTCAATGGTAAACACAACTACTGCTTCTATTATTGCTCTCCTTCTTATTTATGTAACTGTCACCATTGGCCCTGGCAGAAGGTTCTTCAGGGAAATGGACGTCACTTACCGATTAGGCATCCCGTAGCCTTGGGGCTGTACACTGGCAGAGACAACCACCACCAGTGCTGGGAGTCCATAGGCAAAGGCACAGAGGAGCAGCTTTTTGATGCTGCGAGACTTGAAGTAATTCACCACCTTCAGGTTCCTGACCATTAGGAACAGCCTGGCGGCTTCCACCAGCATCCAGAAGAAGCAGGCAAGGAGCAGGTAGTGCAGAAAGCCTGCGATAATGGTGGAGCCCAACTGGAGAGGAGAAACATGTGCAGTCAGGAGCCCCCTTCCAGGGAGCACCCTTCAGAGAGGAGGGAAGAGAAATGACTGCCTTGACTAGAGTTCCTCAAACCTGGCCATTTACTCATTCAACAAATATTTTAGATACAAAGTGGTCCTTAATGGGAAGTGATACCACCCCTTTGATAAGCTGTCCAGCCACCCGGGGTTGCCTGGGACTGTGGTTTCCCACAATGCATGACTTTCAGTGCTACAACTGAGAGAGGTTGGGACAAATTGGCTGGTTGATCACCCTACTTTAACGGGTGTTTGGAAATATAGTGGATCAGCAAACTACACCTATGGGTTGGCACCCCTTTGTATGAATTATCTATGGCTGTTTTCACTTTGCAGCAGCAGAAAGAGTAGTTGAGACAGGCAGAATGATATGGTACAAAAGCCAACAATATTTACTGTCTTATATTTTCAAAAAGGGCTTTCTAAGCACTGTTCAAAAAGATGAGGGATACTCCATAATTTAGTTCTAAAGATGTTAGGGAAGAGAAAGATCTCACAGGGAGAAGGTCAGTTTTACATTAAAAAACATCATTCTATCCAAAATGACAGAAGTGTTCCTTTTGGGAAGCCCTGAGAGTCTACTACGTGTCTAGCACGATTACAGGGAATGAACTGGCCAAAATCTTTTGTTGCTTGGAGCTAACAATTGGAGGATCTGAAAATAAAAGTCAAACAGCAAATAATCAATGATCAATAATCAGTAATCAAATAAGTGCTGTGGGAAATAACAAAATAAATTGTTAAGCAGCAGGAGAATCTCTCAACTATAACACTATTGTCACTGGGGACAGATATTTCTTTGTGGGGTGTAGCTGACCTATGCATTATAAGATGTTTAACAGCAGTGCCCATTACATTCCATTAGAACCATGCCCCATTTTTGTGATTACCAAAAAAAGTCTCCAGACATTTTCAAGAGTATCCTGGGGACAGAATATCCCCAGGTGAGAACCACTGGGTTAAAGAGAAACAATAAAAGGGACCACATTATATAAATTTGATCTTAAAAGTGAATTTAGACATATCTATTAAACGAGGTCAATCAGAATAGGAGCTGTGGGAAAATGTTGCTGTCAGAGGGTACAGAAAGTGCAAAAGCCCTGAGGTAGAGATAAGCACAAGGGAAGTTGGGTAAGGATGAGCAGAAGCAGATGTGAAGATGATGAGGCTGGATGGGATAAGGAAGCAGAGCCTGGGAAATATGAGACCTGGTTGCTGGTCTTCTCTACACTGGTGAACAAGAGAATCTTGGTCAGGAAGAGACACACACAGATGTGCAGGTGGAGGTCGGTGATGTGGTTGCGAATGGAACGACACAGCAGGAACGTGGTGATGGTCAAGGCAAGGCACACCAAGGAGATGGTCAAGCCCACGTGGCTAATGACATACAAGAAGTCCACCATCTGTCAGGAAGGAGATCCACAAAGCCTCAGAGATGGCTCAACATCCTCTACGCAGTAAAAAGAATGATCCAGCCCCTGGCTTGAGCAGAAAGGGCTGAAGACCTCTTCTCCCTCCGACATCCAGAGTGAACAAGACATTGTCCATTAACATCCCTAGCCATTCATTGGCATCATCCGGCATCCCCCTTTCCTATCCCTGTCCTATGTCCTACCTTATGTATTACAAAGGCAGGATAGCCACAAACTACATTTCCCAGAATCCCTTGGGGCTAAGGATGGATCTAGGATATAATTTAATTTCTACAAAGTTTTGGAAGGCAGAAGAGTGGATGATAGAAGAGAGACACCCTTTTCTGTAGCAGTTTTGACAGCCTGGTGGGCTCTACCAGTGAGGACTTAACTGTGTCTGGACTTCTCCCAAATGTTTAGCTCCCAATTTCATGGATGTGGGGCAACATGGAAGCAGCATTTTCTGATCTTCAAATCGCAACCTAGGGGTGACCTTGAAGCCAAAATCCATGTGGCCACCCACTGACTTCCTGATTCCCTGTGTTAAATCCCTTCCTACTTGAAATACCTTGAGTGCTTTCTGGTTCCTGACTTCAACTCATATGCAGACATGCAGGTGTTCAGAGATTCACCAAATTTTGTAAGTGAAACAGGAAAAGCTGTGTCCTTCCCTTGTGCCATTGCTCATAATTAATTTTTTAATTTATTTGAGTGCTTTCTGTGTGTTTAAGATATGCCTGTCACTATGTTATCAGCTGCTCTCTATGATACTATGACATAGTGGTAAAGAATATAGACTGCAGTTCTGCCGGTTCTTAGCTGTATGAGCTTGGGCAAGACACTTAATTGCTTTGGGCTTGTTTACTCATCTGTTAAAATGGGATAATCCTGCAAATTCTCTGAAGGGTTATTTGGGAGGGATTAAATGAAAATATTAAAGTATTTACAATATGATGGGAACATGTTATACACAGTTCAAGTGTTAGTTATAATTTTCTTTTTTTGGGGGGGGGGAGGTGTGCATGGTCTGGGAATCGAACCTGGGTCTCCTGCATGGAAGGTGAGCATTCTATGACTGAACCACCCATGCACCCCATAATTTTCTTTTGTTACCATTTTTGAAATGAGAGAACTGAACTCAGGTCAGAAAGGCTGAGTGATTTTTCTAAAGTCACATGGCTAGGAAGTGACAGAAAAAGGACTTGAAAGTAGGCCAGTCTTATGCTGGAGCCAGTACTCTTAAACCTTAAGCCATACTATTTTCTAAATAGCATTTAGGGCCTCCCTTGGGGAAATGAATTCTCACCCCAACACTGATCAGCATGATTTCCCTATCTTCCGAATTGCCAAGTCGCCAAAGCTCAATTCCTATTCCATCTCCTTCCTATCTCCCCCAGCTTTCCCTTAAAACACCTCTGAATTTCTACAGCACTATCTCTTGCTCCATTTGCATGGTTTAGTGGAAAGAGCATAACATTTGCACCAAGACTGACCTGCATTCAAACCCCACATCCACCTCTCATGACCAGACAGGAGACTGAGCCTAGGCCTACCACTCTGTAGGATGTGTTTAAAAAAACTGAACTTGTTGGCAGTTTGATAATGATTAGAGATGATGCAAACTACAGGACCAATACAGTAGGTTCTCAATAAGGAGGATCTATGATTGATAGTGTGTCCAGTCATTATTTCTCATTTTTATATGCGTTTCATGGATTCCCAATCAGACTGTGAATTCCCCAAGGGTAGAGGTATGTCACACAACACTTCTGTGGCCATGATTCCCTCCCACAACACCCAGCACCAAAATATGTAAATGCAGGTGCTCAGTACACATTTTCTCACAATAATTTAGGGACAGACACTTAGGGAGCCAAAGCACAGTCCATCAGTACTAACTGTGAGCTCTTCAGAAGCCATGATGATGGCCAGATTCACCAAACGCTTACAGCTACAGACGGTGTGGGTTTTGGAAACTTCAAGAACTACACAACCCGAGGATGCCCATTTGCCACCATCGACATCTGTTTCCCAGGAAACGCAGATAGGGCTCTCAAAGTGCTCCTGTGGCTGGAATAGCAAAGATCCTGGTCACCCAAGAATCCTCCTTGAATTGATTCAATGTGACCTCAAGCACCGTATGAGGCAAAAAAAAAAAAAAAAAAAGAGTGTTATGCTCTGTAGGGAATGGACAAAATGTTGATATTTCAAAGGGCCTCGATGGAGACCTCATCACAAACCTGGATATTCTCCAGAGTGTAGATAACTGGTTCTGAGAAACCATCTTTCTTCTTCCCAGTCAAAATGCCTTTGACAAGGCGAGAATTCAGCTTCAGCTTCCTTTTGGAGTTGGATAGCGGGGCCTGGAGGTCTTGGAAGAAGCTCTCATCTAAAATAGGCACCATGCCCTCAAGGGAGATAAAGGCCACCCCAGTCATCCCTGCAATTTCCCCAAAAAGAAAAGAAAAGGGAAACATTTGCTAAGTAGTAATAACCGATGGCCCAATATACACACACACACAACACACACAAACATATGCCACACTTTTACATCCCATGAACCCCACTGGCATGGTGTGGGAGCTTAAATACCAAAATACTCACTGAACAGTGATTTTCATCAAAATAAAAAACAAATTCTGAAGTGATATTTCCTGGACAACTCTTGGACATCTTTAAAAATAAATTTGAATTGCAATTTTAAGGGAAAATCCAATTCAAGTTTGGGGAATTATTCCACCTTCCACACGTATCATTTCTGTTCAATCTCTTTGGTGGAATTTCCCTTCCCTGTCTGTCCTATAAATGTTGGTGCTCTTATAGCATGTGTCCTAAGCCAGCTCCTTTGCCAAACCTGGCAGCCACCATTGTATTGCCAAATTTTTATTCACCATTTCCTGGCTGATGGCTTCCATAGACCTGCTGGAAGCCCCACTGGAAGGCCCTCTCAATATCATAATCTGAGCGCTTCCTCTCAATAGAAATATAATATAAGCTACTTAGGTAATTTAAAATTTTCTATTTAACACATTTTTAGTAGTAAAAAGAAATAGATCTGGTGTGTATTTTGCATTTGTAGCATAAGCCACAAGTTGCCGATGGCTACCATATTGGACAGCACAGCTGTAAATACTCCAGTATCATGAGATTATTTTTTTTAAGTCTGACTTCCCTATCAGATGAAAAACAGCCATTTCTACCTCAACCATAATTGATCACTCATCACCTTGCAGAAGTCTTGGCACATAGAGGTGATCAGTAAGTATATATGCTCATTGACTGTACCAAAGCCATCCTCCTGGGTCCTTGGAAATGGGTCTATACCTGAGGATCCAGATTCCTGTATTGTGGAACATCTGATCTTCATTGTATCTCCTTTGGCTTTCAAATTAACGGTTATATTTTCTTCAATGCATTCTTCTTTGATAACTTTGCTTTCAATATCTAAAGGATAAAGGGAGAATTTGCAAGAGGTCACAGAAAGTGAGTCTTGAGTTTTGTTTCTAACCATTAAAGGTGCACATCCATAGTTGCAAGCAGAGGGAAGAATAGAAAGATCAATTATCCATGGGAGAGCTCTTGAACCCTCTGAAGAATGACAGGGGGATGATAGCACCAGTGAGAAATCCAGTTGGAGCTTCATGAATGAGCCCTCCTATCTTATGGAGGTAAAGTATATCAGGGAAAGATGGGATTGAAGTCAACTGTGGTAGAATAAGACAGGGTGGTGATATTCTGGCTACTAAAAATTTAGACAAGTTTTTCAAAGCTAAAAGAAATCAGAAGAAATAGGGTCAAGCTCAGCATGTTGAACAGAGCTCAGGTTGTGAAGTCTGATGGAGCTGAATCCCAACTCTGCCAATCACCCATTGTGTAAATGTGAGCAATGACTTAACTTCTGTTAGCTCTGATTCTTTTTTTTACCTGTAATATATCAGTAACTGCAGGACCAATTCCACTGGCTCTTCATGGGAGTACAATAGATCATAAAACCTGAGAGATATTTTTAAATTATATGCCAGATGATGCCATGTTTATTCTCAAAACTCAGTAATGCTTCTACCCCAACTTATTCCAAATAAAATCCAAATTCCTTTCATTTATCTACAAAATCCTTTTCTGCTGTTCCCACTGTCCCCTAGTCCACTTCAGCCAAGTGACCTCATCACTGTACCTTAACATTATGTCTAAAATAGTCTGCTCTATTTTTTCTCAATATCATTATGTCCATCTGGTATACCAGAAGTCTATTTGATTGTTGTCTGAGTCACTTCACTAAAAGATAAAACTCGTAAGGGCAGATTTATTCATTACTGGTTGCAGTCCAACAAATATTGTACTTCTGACTCTGAATTTTATGGGAACCTTTAAGATAGGGCTTTGTGATTTATACTTTGACCAGGAATGTGATGTCACTAGGAAAGGCCTACAGCACCCAGTTTGCCCAAATAGCCACCAATCAAGTACACTGAGGCCTGTAAGGCTAGAGCTGTATTAGTCAGGACAAGGTCAGTCATGCAACAGTAACACAATGCCCAGATCTCAGAGCCATAATGATATCTATTTATTTCTCATCAATGCTTTGTGTTTATCATAAGTTGACTTGGGGCTCTTTTTCCTGTTATCCTCACTCTGGGACCAACAAAGAGAGACTATCCATGGTCTGGAATATTGTAAGTAACTACATAACAGGGACAGAAAGCTCTAGAAGTCTCCATTCACAATCCAATTGCAAGAACTTATCACAAATTCGCATCTAACTCCAAAGTAGTCAGGATGTACAGTCCTAACATGGGCCTAGAAGGAAAGCTTAAAATATTGGAGCTTAAAAAATGATGATCATCCCTTAACTCCTGGCAGATCATAGGCAGTCAAAAATACTTTTTGAATAAGTTAATGACACAATTAGCACAGCACCTAGCATCCCCCAAACACTCAATAGATTATGAATAGATTTGCATTGCTGTGAGTTCAGAGTTTTGAAGCAGTTGGGGAAATGGGTTGGTGGGAAAGTCGTGGAGAATCACACTGGTAAGGTTACCTCTCAGAATCAGCACCCAGCTATGACCTTGACATGAAGGATATGCCCTACCTAAATGTTCAGTCTCAGTTGTCTGACTGGCATTCGTTGATGGCTTCAGAAAAGTGGCCAACATCGTACTCTCCACACTCTCCAGCAAGATCGTGGCCAGGGTGGATGTCTCTTCCTTGGTAAAGGTGGACCATGTGGATGTCTGTTCAAGCACAGTGCCAAACCTCTCAGCTGCTTTCTGCAAGGAAATAAAGTTTAATTTCACACTTTATAACTCTCTCTCTCTTTAACTCTCTCATCAAAGAAATAACAGGCATCCTTTCTCTCTTATCAGGAAAATGGATAGGGGCTACACTACTGAATAATGAAAAAGTACACCCAGAGGTCCATTAGAAATGCAACTTAATGTATCCTTCATGAAGTGCAATAAATCAATTTATTCCAGTAATTCTGGAAATTAATCTTTCCAGAAATATTTTATTTGTGTAAGTAGATTTTCATTTCAGTACTTACTGTGATAGAAAAAAATAGAAAAGCTTCACTAAAGGGTCATCAGATTGATTAAATAAATTATGATGAAAATAAACCATGGAATAGTTTTGAAGAAAATATTAGTAAACCACATAACCAATAAAGTTTTACTATCAAGAATATATAAAGAAATCTGACAACTTAACAATAAAAGGATTACCAAATTAAAAATGGCAAAAGATTTGAATAAACATTTCTCCAATGTGTATTGACATTTACTCATGTGATAAAACTAAAAGAGCTGTATACCTAAAAAATAAAAAAGCCAATTTTACTATATGTTAATTTTGAAAAGCTCACAAATATCTTTAATTAAATGTTAACTCACAACTCACTAATTTAAAGACTTCTTGCACCCACTGTGTCTAAAGATATTCAAAACTCAAAACATGATTATGAAGAAGCTTCCATCATTACCTTCATAGACATGGTGGTGGCTTCATATTTCCAGGCAAAATCCAGAATTCTGAAAGTGGCATTCATTTGTGCACAGAAGGAAAACTTTTTCCCCTGAGGTAAGAGTCTTTGTCAGTATTTATCCATCTCTCCCACAAGTACGTAAGCTCCCAATATAGGTGCTGGGCAACCAAACCTTAAACAAGGTTGTGAATGCTTCCTGAGGTGTTATGACTCTCTAGAATTCTCTAGGAAATGAAACCTCACCACTTGATTAGAATTGAAATATTCAACTCTCTCTTCCATGAATTAAGAAACCAAAGACAAACACACAAAACTATTCAGTTACTTCAATGGATGGGGAAATAAGTGAAAATACCTGTGGTCCAAGGAGAATATTATTCAGCCATAAAAAGGAGTGAAGTACTGATACATGGTAGAATGTGATAAGCCTTGAAAACATGAGGCTAAGTTAAATAAGTCAGATGCAAAAGTATGAGATATTTCCATTTACAGGAAATATCTGTCATAAGAAAATCCTTAAGAGACAAAAAGTGGATTTGTGGTTGCCTAGGGCTTGTAGGGAGGGGTAATGGAGAATGACTGCCAATGGGCATGTGACTTCATTTTGGGATAATGAGAATGTTCTGGAACTGGATGGTAGTAATGTTTAACTCTTTAAGACTGTATTAAATGCCAAAAGTTAATTGTATGCTTTAAAATGGGTTATAACGGTGAACTGATGCTATGTGTATTTTACCACGAGAAAAAAGAAAAGCAGTGGCTCAATGTGTGTTGGATATTTCAAAGATTACTTACAATCTCAGATTTATAATAATGGCATCATTATTGAAAGATGGTCATTGAGTATGTTTACTTTTGGAAATGACTTCAATAGAGAGTCTGGAAATCCAACACCTCTTTGCCTGGACTTTTGATAAAAGAATCCCTAAATGGTAGAAAGGCAAATGTCCCCCCTTTCCAGTTTCACTTGCAATTAATTGTGACCATGTTACTAATTTCTGGCCAATGAGGTAAAAGCAATATATATATATATATAATCTCTAGGACCTGCTCTTGAAAGGAAGGACTGTACCTTGCACTTCCCCATCTCCCTTTCCCATCAGTTGCATGTAGTTGTGATGGCAGGAGCTGGGGCAAGCATCTCATGCCACAAAATAGGAATCTTGTATTGTTGATGGCAGAGGATTATGGAGCCATCCTGGCTACTTATACTCAAACCATCACAAAGGATAAAAATACATCACAGTCTGGTTTAAATCACTTCTGTTTTCACCCTGGTTAGAGCTGCAACAATAACAAAAATGGTATCTTCACTAAACGGCTTCTAGGAAAACCTTGAGAGCTAATAGCCTTACAGATTCTGGCTCCATTGCTGCTTTCCTTTGGCAATGCTGTACATGCTTGTTGTTGGATATCATATTTTCTTCCCATTTGAATGGAATCCCTATGAAGAAAACAAAAGCAGACAAACTTAAACCTTTTCAAGATACAATTAAAAGGCAAGTCTTATTGTATTACCCCTCTAAAACCTATCCATGGATAAAAACACAATAATGAAAAGGAAAAAGCTATAGCTACACAAAACATGAGGTATTGTGAGACACATGATATTGAATGACAAAGGGTACATCAGAAAAGATTTTTGTAGGCTCCAAAGGTAGCAAACCTGAGCACAATATTGTTAAGGCATATACATATAGGAGGAAAATACATTTTAAAGTACAGTAATATTTTTTGAGGTGTTTTTATCATGAAAGGATGCTGAATTTTATTAAGTGCCTTCTTTGCATCAATTGAGAGGATCATGTGATTTCCCCCTTCAATTTGTTAATGTGGTGTATTACATTAATTGATTTTCTTGTGTTGAGCCACCCTTGCATACCCGGGATAAAACCCACTTGGTCAATTCTTTTAATATGCTGTTGGATTCATTTTACACTGATTTTTGAGAATTTTTGCATCTATATTCATCAGAGAAATTGGTCTGACATTTTCTTTTCTTCTAGTTTTGGTAGTAGGGTAATGTTAGCTTCATAGGATGAGTTAGGTAATGTTCACTCTTCTTTAATTTTTTGGGAGACTATGAGCAGGATTGTTATTAATACTGATTTGATCTCTTTACTGGTGATTGGTTTGTTGATATCTATTTCTTTTGAAGTCAGTGTAAGTTGTTTGTGTGTTTCTAGGAAGTTGTTCATTTCCTCTAAGTTGTCTGGGTTATTAGCATTCAGTGGTTCACAGTAACCTCATAACTTTTTGTATAGCTTCAGGGTCCATAGTAATGTCCCCTCCCCCATTCTTGTTTCTGATTTATTTATCTGCTTCTTCTCTCTTTTTGCCTTTGTCAGTCTAGCTAAGAGTTTGTCAATTACTGATCTTCTCAAAGAAACAACTTTCGGTTTTATTAATTCTCTCTATTGTTTGTTATTCTCCATTTCATTAATTTCTGCTCTAATCTTTGTTATTTCTTTCCTTCTGCTTCTTCGGGATTAGTTTGCTATTCTTTCTGATGATTCTCTAGTTGTTTACAGATCATGGTTTTGGTTATTTCTTCCCTTTTAATGTAGGCATTTAGGGCTATAAATTTCCATCTCAGCATTGCCTCCACTGCCTCCCATTAATTTTGATACATTCTGTTCTTGTTTTCATTAGTTTCAAGATATTTACTGATTTCTCTTGCAATTTCTTCTTTGATCCACTGATTGTTGTAGTTTGCTAGCTGCCAGAATGCAATATACCAGACTCAGAATGGCTTTTTAAAAGGGGAATTTAATGTACTATGCATGTCTGTTAGGTCTAGTGCATTTATTATATTATTTAGGTTCTCTGTTCCTGATCCTCTGCTTTGATGTTTTACCTGTTGGACACAGTGGTGTTTTGAAATCTCTCACTATCATAGAAGAGTCCTCTATTATTCCCTTCAGTTTTACCAGTGTTTGCTTCAGGTACTTTTGGGTTACTTGATTAAGAACATAGATCTGTATGATTGTTATTTCTTCCTGCTGAATTTCCATTTTATTATTATATAGTGTCTTTCTCTATCCCTTATAACATTTTAAATTTAAAGGTAATTCTGTCTGATATTAGTAAGCCACCACATTTTTTTGTGTGTACTACTTAGGTGGAATACCTTTTTCCATCCTTTCATTTTCAACCTATTTACATCTTTGATTCTAAAATTAGTCTCTTGTAAACAGCATATAGGTGGATCATTTTTTTTTTAAAGAAAACAAAAACTTTATTTGGAAAAGCCAGTCTTTTACACAAGATTTTTTTTTCTATACTTTCACTCCATAAACTACAATGATATTTTAAATTCAGGAAATATAATTCACTGAATGTCTATCAATATATCTTCTTGCCTCAATTTAAAAGATATTAGCTTAAAAATATTTACAGTTTTCCTTCTGGTCTGCCCTCCCTCCTGTCTTTATACTGAACCCCTTCCTCTACTTTTCAGTAGGTGAAGAGGCTCACAAAATCTTCAGGTTTGCATGAGGGTGAGAATGTGTCCGAAGATTCTAAACACAACATAATTTTCTTTAAGGACTTCTCAGGAAAAAAAAATGATTTATTTATTGAACCTAAGCACATTTAGCAACTTCCCTCCCAATCTTATTCTTATTGGTTTTCTTGGAGCTAAATTATCTCTGACCCTGTTTAATTTGTAAATATTAAAAAAAAAAAGACTGAGTATCTCGTACAGAGATTTAAAAGTTAGAAGCAGATGTAAGTGGAATCATTATAAATCAAAGGGGAAAAATTTCAGAGGAGAAAAGACTCCAATAGTCTCACAGTTTGCAGTTTTGGAAAAAATAAGCTGAATGCAGCTCCTGTTTGAAATATGTTTAAATTTAATTAGATGTGGTATATTTACTAAAGAGGCACAAATAGATAGTTTTGTAGATTTTAAAACTAAGTTTGGTGGTGAGAAAAATAAGTACCAGTCTTTGTATAACCACTCAAAATGGGGAGCAAAAGCAGTAATTTAATAAAAACAACTCTCAAGCACTTGATTTTTAATAAGAATCCCAGGAAACGGAACCTGAGAAGTGTTGAAGAGCCCAATGGGGGTAGGGCAGCCAAGATGTTTCCAAAGTTTTATGCTTTAAATTTCCTAAATATATAGCTAACAGGCACACATGCCAGGCAACTATTGATGCTTGGAAAATATTTTAGTCAATATTTTATAAAATCAACTTTCAACCAAGATTTCTATCCATAAATCAGTGACAATGTCTAGCAATGTATTACAAATAACAAAGGAGCAAGATTACTTTTAAATTTTAGATTTGCCCTCAAACAGGTTAGTTATTATTTCTCCTTTTACTGTGACACTGAAAATAGAGAAATTCAGCAGATGGTTCAAAAAGTTAAGGCTCCCTAAAGAGGTCTAAAGACTAAAACTTAAGGCACATATCTTCATGACACTGTTAAAAGCTAAAATCAAAATCAAAAACAAAACACTACTTCTTTCCCTCATCTTTTACCAACCACTCTCTCTCCAAAGGATATGACATTTTAAATTCAGGCTACTACTGGTAAACAGTGAAACAAAAATTCCATCAATGAACACCTGGTATGATTTCCACACAAATGTCCACTGTCTGCAATTGAGCACCACTGGTAGAATACAGGCCAGTAGAATATTTTCATATATCTTGGGTCATAAGCTGCTCTACTCACCCTTCAGTGCCATGGGCTCAGACTGGAATCTCCTCGTCTTTGGGGCCTCCTTCTGTACCTTTTTGCTCCTGGGATTCTGCTGTTTTAACTTCTTTCGGCTTTTCAACAACATCTATATTGGTCTCCTCCTCTTTACTTTCCATTTTTTGCTTCTCTTCTGCTTTCTGTTCTTTTGCCAAGAGCCGATAATCAATGCCCATGCCAATGAAGAGATAGATACCTGCGACAATAAGGATTACGCCACATGCCCAGTACGTGTATTTGTAGTTTCCATAAATGTCATTGAGATGACCTAAAAGTGGTGGCCCCAGGAGGACAGGACAGCATTCCACAATGGTCACCAATCCCACAGCGCTGGAGAATCTCTGGGGTCCAACAAGGTCCATCAGTGTTTCAAATAATATTGAGCTGAGCCACCCAAATGCAAATCCAAAGAATCCCGCATAAGACACAGAACCCAATATAGCTTGTAGATAAAGGTGCTAACATATGACACGCTCCATTTGCAATAACAGAAGCTGCAAAAAAATACTGAACTTGCGGTCTTATCCACTTTGTGTTGGCTACAAGACCCATGGAAGGTCTGGCTACCATGTCAACAAAAGCCAGAATGGACAGAAAGAAGGCTGACTTTTCACTAGAGAAATGCTGACTCTTGCCATAATTACTAAGAAAGACTAAAGGTGTAAAAAGTCCAAAAAACATAAGCACATTACCAGAGAGGTATAGCAAAAAGCCTCTATGGCGGAACAGGGATAAGTCCAGGAATTTGTTAATTGTTTGTAACACTGATCGTTTCTTCTCTTCAGGGTTTCCTCCAATAAGATCTGTATTTGCATCACCTGCACCTTTCCTTGCATCATATTTTCCAGCTTCTTGAGGGAATCCTTTAGACCTATTTTTTCCTGCCTTGCTTGGCTTGGGCCCTATTGGTCACATCAGGGATCCAGCTACACAGCAGTTTAGTAGTAAACCCCCAAGAATTAGGAAGCTTCCTCTCCAGCCAAAGATACCAAAGAAAGCATGGTTGAGGGGGGACCAGGGTAGAGAGGAACACAGGGCTGCCTGCCATAGCCAGTCCATTTTCCAGTGGTCTCCTCTTGTAGAAATACTTGCCAATCATGGTCAGAGCCGGATTCAAGTTGAAGGCAAGTCCAAGGCCTCCAATGACTCCAACACACAAGTAAAGTTCCTGTACAGTGTTACAGAAAGAAGCCGCAATCAAGCCACAGCCTGACAAGCAGCCACTTGTCATGATAGAGGATATCCATGATACTTGGCTGGTGGTGGCATTGAATATACCTTCAATTTCTTTGAAGAACACAGTGATAGATTTGGGAAATGCATAAGAGAAGCCAATGGAAATGAAAGCACCAACTACCACTGCCCACCCCCAGCCTCCATCTGGGGGTGTATAAACAACTGGACCTCCAATTGCCGGTGGCATTGTAGCAAAGATGAATTCCAAAATGCAGTCCAAATTCAAATATCTCCGCTCAAGAAAAAACATCTGTGCTGGCTGGGAAGGCACCTGGCTGGCATCTGCTGGGGTCTGTGGTTTCTTTCAAACAGCTTCCCTAAGGGATATTTTCTCTGCCTGTGTCAGCACTGAAGCTTTTTCCAGATGACTCCAGTAAAGGGTCCCACCTTTAATGGGCAGAGATGCATCTCCATGGAAACACTTTTTTAGACTGGTTTGCAAACCAAGAGCACACACTTCAATGAAAATATTTCTTTATAATTCAGCTTGAAGTTCAATTCAAACTTTTTTGCCCTTCATTCAACAAAATTTGAGTGTCTGGAGAGAAAGAAGTAAACAAGACAGACACGGCCCCTGCTTTCATGGAGCTTCGATTCGTTATATGGGCGGCTCGCGGCGCTGAGTGTGTGAGTGATGCCACGGCGCAGCTACAGTTCCGCTGGGGCCTGGGTCCAGGTCACGTCCGCAGCTGGCTCTTCGTTTGCTCGCTCCGGCGCCCACGCGGTCTGCTAGTCACGTCGCACACACTTTGGCCAGGCCCACGCCGCTGCCTTATAACCCGCCGGGCCGGAGCATGCGCACAGGGGGCGGAGTCTGCGCTGCCGGCCCCCACCCCCACCCCCGCCCATACATTCAGGCGAACGCAGACTCGCGCCTGCGCACTCTCTCAGCCGCACGCACACGCCCGCTCTGGATCATATATATATATTTTATTTATTAATTAAAAAAAATCAACAAATGAAATAAAATTAACATAGTCTGGATCATATTTTTTAATCCATTCTTGCCAATATGTATGTTTTGATTGGGGAGTTTAATCCAGTATTCAGTTATTACTGTAAAGGCAGTTCTTAATTTAACCATTGATTTTTATTTATAACATCTATTTTTTTCTCTCTTTTCTCCTATAAATTATCCTTACTATTACTCTTCAAATTTGTATTCTCCACCAGATCTCTCTCTCCTGTTTTTTTCTTTCAACCAGCAGTATTCCCTTTAGTAGTTCTGATAGATCCTTTCTTAGTAATGGACTCTCTCAGCTTCTGTTTATTTGTGAAGATTTTAAACTCCCCCTCAGTTTTGAAGGACAGCTTTGCTGGATAGAGAATTCTTGGCTGGCAATTTTTCTATTTCAGTATCTTAAATATATCATACCACAGCCTTCTCACTTTCATGATATCTGATGAGAAACCAGCATTTAGTGTTATGTGGCTTCCCTTTTATGTGATGAATCAATTTTCTCTTGCTGCTTTTGGAATTGTCTTCATCTTTTTGGCATTTTACTAAGTGTCTTGGAGTGGGTCTACTCAGATCTATTTTATTTAGAGTATGATGAGTTTCTTGGATTTGCAAATTTATGCCATATATTTATAAGGGTTGGGAAATTTTCAAACATTATTTCTTTGAATATTCCATCTGGCCACTTTCCCTTATCTTCTCTTTCGAGAACATCCATGATGCAGATGTTTGTGAGTTTTGTATTATCAAATAGTTCCCTGAGACTCTACTCAAGTTTTTCCATTATTGTCTCCGTTTATTCTTTTCTCTGTCATCTGTCTTCTAGCTTCTGGTTTCTTTCTCCTGCCTCTTCAAAACAGCTGTTGTGTGTTTCAGTACATTTTTAAATTCATCTATTGTGACTTTTATTTTCATAATGTCTTTTATTTTTTCCATATGTCTATTATTTTTATTCCCTAAAATTCTTCTTCATGCTCTTCTAGTGTCTTCTGAGTATCCTTTTTTGCTTTATGCACATTTCCTTCATTTCTCTGAAGTTACTCAAAAGAGAAAACACATAATCATCATGATTGATGCAGAAAAGATATTTAACATGATAAAAACACTTTAAACAGAAGAAATCAAAGGAAACTTGATCAACATAATAAAAGACCTATATGAAAGACTCAAGCTAGCATCATACTCAATGGTGAGAGATGAAAGCTTTTCCACTAAGATCAGGAATAAGACAAGGATGCCCACTGTCACCACTGCTATTTAACATTGTACTAAAAGTTCAAGTTAAAGCCATTATGCAAGAAAAAGAAATGAAAAGTATCCAAATTTAAAAGGAAGAAGGAAAACTGTCAACATTTGTACATGACATGATCTTATATTTAGAAAAATCCTGGAAAAAATGACAACAAAGCTAGTTCAGCTACTAAATGAGTTCAGTAATGTTTCAGGATACAATATCAACATCCAAAAATCAATGGTGTTTCTAAACTAGTAATGAGCTATCCAAGGAGTTAATCAAGTAAAAATTCCATTTCCAATAGCAACTAAAAGAATCAAACATCTAGGAATAAATTTAATCAAGGATGTAAAGGACGTGTACACAGAAAACTACAAAACGTTGCTAAAATAAATTTTAAAGGCCCTGATTAAATGGAAAGGCATTCCATGTTCATGAATTAAAAGGCTAAATGTCACTAAAATGTCAACTCTGCCCAAATTGTTTTACAGATTCAATGCAATGCCAATAAAAATTCCAACAAAGTATTTTGCAGAAATGGAAAAGCTAATTATAAACTTTATTTGTAAGGGTAAGGGGCTTCAGATAGCTAAAAATATCTTAAGATGTTTAAAGCATATTATAAAGCCACAGTGACCTAAACAGCATGAAATTGGCATAAAGAAGGATATATCAATCAATGGAATAGAATTGAAAGTTCAGAAACAGAATTCAGATCTAAGGTCAACTGATTTTTGACAAGGCTACCAAGCCTACTCAACTGGGACAGAACAGTCTGTTCAATAAATGGTGTTGGAAGAACTACAAATTCATCACCAAAAGCATGAAAGAGGACCCTATAAAAAAGTTAACTCAGTGGATCAAAGACCTAAATAAATAAAAAACAGTTCCATAAACCTCCTAGAAGAAATTGTAGGGATACATTTCCAGGATTCAGTGATATGCTGCAGTTTCTTACACTTTACACTCAAAGCACTAGCTACAAAAGAAAAAATAGATAATTTGGAACTCCTGAAGATCAAATACGTCAGACAGTGACAACATCAACATGGCAATGTAAACAGCTACTTAATGTCTCTCCTCACAGATTCAGCATTAAAATAGAACAATTCTGAATTGTTCAGAAGTCTGGAGGAGGATATGGACTGGAGAGGGACCCTAAAAATCCTAAATTGAAAATTTAGAAGACTGTCAGATAGGAAATTTCCATCCAGGACCAGCTGGTCATCTCCCATCCCACTCACTCAGTCTCACAATATGAGACATGCAACAAAACAGCAGCAGGGACCTGTCCCAACATGGATACAGAATATATAATCTCTCAATGTGGGACAGACCCTCACCTTTTGGGACCTCTTCAAAGCTGGAACTTTTGTGCATCAAAGAACTTTGTCAGGAAAGTGAGAAACAAAACAAAACTAAACAAAAAAAAAAAACAGCAGCCTACACAATGGGAGAGAATGTTTGGAAGCCATATAGTGGATAAAGGTTTACTATCCAGAATATAGAAAAAGATCCTATGACTCAACAAGAAAAAAGACAAACAACCCAATTAAAAATGGGCAAAAGATATGGACAGACACTTTTCTGAAGAGAGGAAATTTAAAAGGCTCAAAAACATATGAAAAGATGCTCAACCATCACTGGTTATTAGGGAAATGCAAATCAAAACCACAAGATGGGGCAGGCCACGGTGGCTCAGTGGCAGAGTTCTTGCCTGCCATGCTGGAGACCTGGGTTTGATTCCTGGTGCCTGCCCATGAGAAAAAAAAAACAGAAAGGCAAAAAACCACAAGGAGTTATTATCTCACACCTGCTAGAATGGCCATATCAGAAAAAATAGAAAATGACAAATGAAGAAAGAGATACTTAGATACTTATTCACTGTTGGTAGAATGTAGAATGGTGCAACTGCTCTGGAAGGCTGTTTGGTGGTTCCTCAGGAAGCTAAGTATAGATTGCCAAATGATCTAGCAATCTCATTACTAGGTATATATTCTGGAGAAATGAAGGAAAAGACACAAATGGACATTTGTACACTGATTTCTGGCATCCACCATTGCCAAGAGATGGAAACATTTAAACATCCATCAATGAACAAGTGGCTAAACAAACTGTCATATTCTCATGATAGGATATTACATAGCTGTTAGACAGAATAAAGTTATGAAACATATAACACATGGGTAAAGCTTGGGGACATTATGCTGAATAAATTAGCCAGAAACAAAAGGACAAATACTGTAAGGTCTCACCAATATGAGCATACATGAACGAGTGAACTTTGAGAATTAAAGTTGAGAATAAAGGTTATCAAGATATTGAAAGAGGGTAGAGATTGGGCATTTGATGTTGAAGAAGTACAGAATATTCAACAGGAATGACTGCAAAAATCCAGAAATGGATAGCACAATACTATCTGATGGTAGCACAATATTGTAAGTACATTGAACGAAAATGAATGTGAGTATGGTTTAGAGAGGAGGGCTGGGGGCATGTTTGATACCAGAAGGAAATATAGAGGATAAAGACTAAGACAGTATAATTTAGTGATGTCTAGTGTGGGCAATGATAGTGATTAAATGTACAAATATAAGAATGCTTTGTATGAGAGAGAGCAAATGAATGTCAACATTCATTTAAAAATACAATGGTATACAGAAATAATACAAGCAACGCAAACTGGGATCTATAGTTAACAGAAGTAATATGCTTCCATTGAGTGTACAAAGACAATATGCCAAAGCCAAATGTCAATAAATGGGGCATATAGGGGAGTGATATGGAATTATTTGCTGAAGAAATGAAAACATCCTCGTATAGAATGTAGTTGTGAAGGCATGGCTATGTGATTCTACCTGGAACCATTGACTTTTTGCTAAGATTAGTGTTCTAGTTTGCTAGCTGCTGGAATGCAATATACCAGAAACAGAATGGCTTTTGAAAAGGGGAATTTAATAAGTTGCTAGTTTACAGTTCTAAGGCCAAGAAAACGTCCCATTTAAAACAAATCTATAGAAATGTCCAATCAAAGGCATCCAGGAAAAAATACCTTGGTTCAAGAAGGCCGATGAAGTTCAGGGTTTCTCTCTCATCTGGAAGGGCACATGGCGAACATGGCATCATCTGCTAGCTTCTTCTCCTGGCTGCCTCTTTCATGAAGCTCCCTGAGAGGCGCTTTCCTTCTTCACCTCCAAAGGTCACTGGCTGGTGAACTCTGCTTCTCATGGCTATGTCATTCTGCTCT